>JAWPHD010003048.1:0-230726 GCA_037043455.1 Cyrtodaria siliqua | reverse complement strand
CCCAGTTTCGACAGTTTGAATGTAAAAATTAATGACTCGGGATTATCAGTTTTTTAACAAAATTTGAAGCACATTATTAAAACATCATGTCTTTCAACTTCAAGACTTTGATCCTATGCGTCAAAGGTACTACAATGTTAATACTATGACCGAGTTATTTGATACTATAGATTTTAGACTTGTTTTAGATTTCCTGAAGGAAGTCAGACTATATAAATCATTATAATATATCATTGTATATTGTTACTTCTTTATATACCCGTTTTACAACCTTATCTGTTCTTATTCAAAAGACCTTTGCTAGTTGAGGGAGTTGGGGGACTACATATTTGTCCTGTAACAATAGTAAGGTAGTTTTACTAACGGCAATTTCCCGTCAGGAAGTTCTTAAAGTATTTATGTTCATATTCTATACTATTTCCGCCAGATATGGAACTACTGTTTATATGCAGATTGATAGTATTCAAATTGGTAGGAACTATGCACATCTTGTCGCAGACTGCTATGACATATACATTGGTGGATTCATTTTCACTTCGTAACTGTGCTTTTCTCTTTGTCTCTTAAAAGCAATATTTAAACTAAATAGATATCTATACAAATTTACAGATATCACTGTACAGCACAAACTTGATTTCACGGTTCGAAAAACGTATTGTTCCTATTCTAAATTATGGCTCTGAGGTTTGGGGATTTGTAACAGCATTAAATATAGAAAGAGTGCACAATTTTGCAAACGAGTATTACAGGTAAAACGATCAACACAAAACGATTTTATTTATGGCGAATTAGGAAGAACGTGTCTTGTAACGCAGAGATATATTAAAATAATTACGTATTGGCTGAAAATATTGAACGTTAATGAAAATAAGTGTATACGCCATGTTTACAATATGATGATAGTGGATGCTGAGATATATCCAAATAAAAAGAATTGGGTAAAATTGTTAAAAAACTTGTTAGAATCAATTGGTTTTTATCATGCATGGTTATTTCAAGGGGTTGGCAATAAGGAATTGTTTTTATACTGTATAAAACAAAGAATAAATGATAATTTCATTCAAAATTGGCATTCAAGGTTAGAGAATTCTAGAAGGGCAAATTTTTACAAACTGATTGTTGATTATAATTTTGATCTTAAGCCATATCTAAAACTCGTAAACATACCAAAGTTTAGACAGGCAATGTCAAAGTTACGTGTGTCCTCTCATACCCTTGAAATAGAAGCTGGCAGATGGCAAAAACCAGTCAGTAAACCAACACATGAAAGAATATGCGTCGTCTGCAACACTCTTGAAGACGAATATCACTTTGTTATTGAATGTAGCATGCTTAATGAAATAAGAAACCTGGAAAAGACCTAATATAATCAAATTTTTAGAACTTTTCAAATGCGAAAACAAAAAGACACTGCAAAACCTTAGCGTCTTTATATATAAAGCCTTTGAAATTAGAAAATCAATTGTATATAAATAATACATTTACAATAGCCCTTTTTTCTTTCTTTTTTTCATGCTATTCTAAAGTTGCATGTGTATATTTGTTTATTACAAACTATGTATATACATTTGTGTACTAGTTAGAAGCTTTCCATTTATCACGTTAGTTAAATCTAATATTATATATAAATTAATATAACAATGTACATGAACATATTAGCGATTCAATGTGATGGTTCAGTCACCTTCTCTGCATATTTTGCGGTCAAAGCCTTTTACATATGAATACTTTTCTGTTAATTATGTTAATTGTTGGTAAAATGTTGTATATATATCTCACTATCGCTGACAATTTTATATGTATTTGTTGTATCCTCACGGGTCTTATGACCCATTGGAATTATCTGAATAAACTATCTATTTGTTCGATGACCCGACAGAGTGTGGACCCCAAATGACGTCTACCTTAATAAACGTTTAACGTTTATCTTCAAGCTTGTATTGTCGTGTCCTTAACGATTTATTATCTTATTGCTCTGGCTTCTGCCAACTAATGGATTAATTGCATTGTGGCGGCATATGCCTTTTATATTCATATATACATAGTGGATATTTGTTGTTTTGGAGTGAATAACAGATTTTATTTCATCGGGAAGGGAGAAAACTTTTATAATTTCACTCATGCTAATTCACTAATGGGTCGGACATTACATACATGTTAGTGTGTTTGGTTTACTTGCTAATAAGACGATTTCTTTAAGTGCCCAATCTGGAATGTGAGATATGGTGTATATTGGGGTCACTGCATATTAGAAATTATAGCTATTATGTCTAGGCTTTTATAGTATGGCAGAGTGGATTACCAGACCTCTGGAAATTGAAGCAATATCTGTGAATGAGAGGATAGTGGGAGTGTCAATTATGGCAATAAAAAAAGGAGGTGACAGCTATTAATACACAGAAGATAAATGTTTATTAAAGTTTCACAAATCATCATATGGCATACACAACGTTCAGTACAACATATTAAAATATATCCAATTTTGGGCCGATATCGGCCTATGAGACAATAATTTATACAAGTCAATGCATGTATATTACAAATACAGCTAAAACATAAAACATGTAAAACATGCATAACGAACAGTTAGCATTAGCTTAAGACAATTTAATTCGACTATGTTTAATCGAGATGCAAGTTATATTAAGATTCTTTCTATTTTTTAAGGATTTGCAACTAACTGTTCATTAAATTCGTTAAAGGTTCAATAAAATGCCGATTGTGTGTTATCTTGGGTCTTTTAAAATCTAGATGATAACACTCATTTATACCATAGGCAATCTCTTTGAACAGTGTCAAACGCTCTCCTGATATCTACAAAGCATGCACATGTCTCCTTTCTTTGAAGCTTTCTAGTTTTAATAATTGTGTTCAGAGAATATACATGATCTTGACAGTTTCGGTCTTGTCCTAAGCCATTCTGTCCCTCACTC
Organism: Cyrtodaria siliqua; assembly: GCA_037043455.1. Lineage (NCBI taxonomy): Eukaryota > Metazoa > Mollusca > Bivalvia > Adapedonta > Hiatellidae > Cyrtodaria > Cyrtodaria siliqua. The sequence continues at coordinate 227,793 of JAWPHD010003048.1, read as the reverse complement.
AAAATGCCATTCGCATCTAACCATTTACATAGTCTCTTATTAGCATGGTGAACTTGTTCACCAAGCTTTAGTAACCATGTTTTTTCACGAATCCTAACAACAGCCTCACTGATGAATCGACGCACTGCCTGAAAAAGAAGACCCATATTTTAATAGGTGTTTTTCTTTCTTGTGCGGATACAAATATGGTAATGTCATTTAGAAATTTCAATTAATTTCTTCGATACATTGTTTAAGTTATAGATCGTTTATGTAGCTATTTCATCTATTTTTCCATCGTTTTGCTGTGCGGTCTATAAATAGATCAATCATCATCATCGCGTGATCATCACGTGATCTAGCGTAAAGGTCCAACAATATATGCATACGCCGTATTGATCTCCAAGGATAGTTTATTGAGATTTGTAACCAGTTAATTTTATACTTTATTTCTCTTGCAACACCATCAAACGCATATCTTCCGTCTTTCTTGGATTTATATATTTAAGAACTATACATATATGTTGTGACATGGCCTTTATAGTCTTCAGATAATATTTAATAGGTTTGGTCAGTAATGGTTATCGCATAAGCAACTATCCTTTGTAATTCCTTCTCCAATTGCGCGCGAAATTTCATCTGGTACCCTACTGGTACACATCGCCTGTCTATTCCTCGATAACACGGTCGGTAACCATTCCCGCGCGTCTCTTTGAGAGGAGGTCATTACATTCTGAACAATGTAATCGTAAAGATATGTGGTCTTTGATGTTTTATGAATATATGTGTGACAGAACAGAACGCGTGATTGTGCCAGACTGTACCGAAATTGAATCCCATTAGATGAAATTGCGTGGCTTTGACAGAATGGCGGGGAATTTTGTATCTGAAATCGTCTCAAATAGCTTAGGTCTTTCCCCACCAATTAAACTGGCCGCCATACATAACCTAATTGATCTGTTAATAAATGGAGTAAAACACCAGCAAAAAATATAAAAATAATAATAATAAAACCGAAACCGGGTTGATGAATCTGGTTTGGTAAAATCAAATGCTAAAACTCAAAATAGATTTTAGCAATAATGTAGTTCTGTATAGCATTGCTTTATTGATATTATAAATGAATCTGAATGAATATGAAACAATTAGTGATATATAAAAAACCCACATAAGATACACAATCTGTATTAAACCAATAAGATATGTGTTTCCCCTAGCAGCTCTAAATACAATAGGGTAGGTGGGTAGGGATCTTTTTTTTGCTTAAAAATGTTAAGGGTTTGTCGGCCGAGGGGCCCATAGAGATCTGTACAATAAACATTTCTATGCGTTTACTCAATTTATTAGCTTTCGGCCAAAGGCCTTCATCAGAATATACATTTACCACTAAACCACTACATTATTACTCAATCCAATATATTTAAAGGGAATGTAGCGACACAGCCAAACATCTGTATTATTGAGAGTTCTGAAATACTTGAATAAGGATGAAAGAGTTATCAAAATCGGATGATAAACAAAGAAGATATGATCATTTGAAGTTTCTGTTGAAACGGATATGGAAGAGGCCATTATGAGAGCTATGACATCACGGTTCTACATGACCCGATATTGAATATTTATAAATATGAAAATTTACTGATTTATAGGGAAAAAATGACAACACCTGTATGAAAAATATATAATACTTAATGGCAGTAATGCTTTATATGACCAGTAAAAATATCGTTCATTTGCAGTGATTTTCTTCGTTTTAAATGATATTTATCAATATTCCATATATGGTAATATGCAACTATGACATCATAGTTCTAAAAGTGGCGGCTCCCATATTCATTTTAGAGCAACCTTTATCTGTTTTTTTTATCATCCGATTTTGATAATTCTTTCACATTTTTCCAAGTTTTTCAGAACTCTAAATAACAGAGCTTGTTTGGCTGTGTCGTTACATTCCCTTTAAGGAATACATTTTATTTTTTATAACATTCATGGCACTGAATAACATCAGGTCGCGTGCAAAGTAAGTGAATCCAGAAGGGATTGTTAGCTTTGCTTGCGACCTGATGCTATTCATAGTCCCATGAATGTTAAAGAAATAAAATGTATTCCTTATAATTTATATTATTATTGTACTCAATAAATACCCATATGTCCCGTTTCTCAACCATTTTCTTCTCTAAATTGATAAAATTTCAGAATAACACCTATATTTATCACGGCAAATGGGACAGCGTAAACGTTTAGCCACGCCTTCCTAATCTTTTAAGGTATACTCACGTCACACGTCACTTGTTTTTTCTTGAAACGTCATAGTTTTAACTGCGCATGAAGCAATTAAAATGTGATTCATGGTCAAATGGATGTTTCTAGTTGTGTATGTGTTATACAAATACTTACATTAGAAATGTAAATATAAAGAATGAAACGATGTCAGCGTCATCATGAACAAAATAATCAATTGAGTAAACACACAGAAATATTTAATAGTCATCAATATTTTGTGAGTGTATTTTAATGTGGTTTGTTGTTTAACCCTAGTTAACAAGTTAATATAAATTACTTGGTGAATAAAATTAAATTGTGAATGCCTGGTCTTTATGAATATTTTAACCCTTGGGTAAATGTTAATATTAAAAGCCTTAATAGGTCTTGAAATCATTGAATTTAAATCTGTCCTTCAAAGCCTGCAAATGGCAAAACATTATCTGTGACCAGTCTACACAAGAACAGCTTTTGATTAGTAATACAGGATTGTCAGGGTTATTAAGTTTATTTACTATTGAATGTTTTATTTATTTAAGGAAATAACAGTTAATGCATGGAACATTCAATACACACCTTGTTCCAAGGTCCAGCCAAGGTTCTGTTTCAGGCATCCAAAGTTAGAGTTAGCATCATTGGCCAAAGTGTTACGAATGATCCGTTTTGAATCTGCACGAATCCATCCCGAGAGCAGCTTTCTCAAATCTTGTTCAGGATTTATCAAAACTGTTGTAAACAAACAGTATGGAGTATGGATTTTGAATCCAGTTCCGGTTTCATTGTAATCAAACAGGACCTTATTCTAAAACGCAATTTCATCCTAGTTCACCATGCTCTCAGTACCTTCGGTACTTTGAGTACTTCTTGGAGTAGGGGCTGGATGGAGTTTTAAAGTTAATACTCGGACTATGTAATTCATGGTTGGTGGACTGTACTAACATTACTATTTAATATTAACTATTATCTGCGTGTTCATATTTGTTTTTCATTCTTATTTAATAAAGACAGTACTTCCACGTGTGGTTAAAGATACTGTAGCTTTAAAAGCAAATGGGAGGGGTTGTACGCATGGTTTACTAGCAAATTAGATATTGTTCGTTGTAGAAAAATCTATATCAAAAACTATCTCTGCCAAAATCATTGAATAGTTCCTCAACAAAGGATTCGGACTGGAAACAGAGCTAACTGAAATAATACTTTTCATTTTAACTATATACTCGTATTAGTCAGTCAATAATTGACTTCGGGTTATGTTTCAATGTTATTTCAACAAAACATACGAAGTATATTTTTGGAAGTTTTTTTTTCAGACACGCAACATGAACACAGGATGACGTCTTCAATGCTAAATCAGTAACAATAACGCTATTGATCGTCAGCCCGAAAGTCATGGGTTCGAAACTCGAATATTTTTCAGTGAACGATTGTGCATTTTTTTAATATTGATTTGTCGATCGCAGGTAAAGAATGAAGAAAGGTTTGCTATAAAACCTCCTTATGCGATTAATGCCCATTCATCTTTTCTTTGACCTTTGCCTTGTTAATACGATATGGCCTTCATTTATCATTTGATGTTAACCAAACATAATCATATTGCTGATATATCATTTAAAATATCGTCTTTGTTCGAAAACCAGTCAGATCGGAGTAATAAAACCAGAGGTGTTGCTCTTGATTTAGTTAAATATGCTTGGGTAAGTAGTTTGGGTGGACAGCAGACTGAAGTTCGTTAATAACATGTGCCAACAACATAACATTCCCTCTTACACACACGCGCCGGCATCTTACATATACGCCGGCGTGCATCTTACACACGCGCGCCGGCGTGCATCTTACACACATGCGCCGGCGTGCATCTTAAACACACGCGCCGGCGTGCATCTTACACACATGTGCCAGCGTGCACATACATACAATATGTTTTGAACAACTTTATTGACGGTTGTTACATATTTGACCAGCAGGCACTGTCAAGTCAACCTCGCAGTTTCTATCAATCTGTTTGGCATCTGTTGATAAAGAAGCTATAACGTTTGTGACATGTTGCTACATTGCCGTCGTAATCGATGAGCTAAAAGAGCATGTGTTACAAGGTTACAATGTCAAACGTATCTTGGTTTTGTCAAAACATACTGTGTGTACCTGTTACTTATTGGCAACATGTGAAGTGACATTGTAACGTTCTGTATAAGTAGGTAACATCGTGACCTTTTATACATGTATCACACTTCTTTCCCCATTCACATCGGAAGCCCTAGAGGGACTTATTATTTATGATTTATTAGTTATTACTTATTTCTTATTACTTATTTCTTATTACTTATGTCGTATTACCTATTTGTTGAGGGCGGCTTAATGAAAACATGACGGATATCTCGTTGATAAGTTATTTACGTTTATTTAGCATACTGACCAATCTATCTTATACTTTCAAAACTGTAATTCACTTAGAATGTGTTATGATCTTCACGGGTTAAGCACTGGAGGAACTTATTAATTATGACTTATTAGTTATAACTTATTAGTTATAACTTATTTGATATTATTTATTTCTTATTACCTATTTGTTAAGGGCGGCTTAATGAAAACATGGCGGATATCTCGATGATAAATTATTTACTATATGTTTATTTAGCATACTGACCAATTTATCTTATACTTTCACTTAGAATGCGCCAGCACCCGTTAAGAACATAACACATTCTAATTGAATTACAACGAGATATCCGCCGTGTTTCATTAACCCGACCTTTACAAATAGGTAATAAGAAATAAGTAATACGAAATAAGTAATAACAAATAAGTCATAACTAGTAAGTCATAACTAATAAGTCATAACTAATAAGTCATAACTAATAATTTCCTCCAGGGCTTCACACGTACGTGAAGAACATAATACTGACTATAATATCTGTTATAGTCAACGGTTATTGGATGACACAAAATTAGCGTTTTGAACTTAGGGAGTAAATTTCACGGGGCAGTGTTCGTAGATCTACACCGTCATGTTGGATTCACATCGAGGTACTGTGCTTTAGCTTATGTTAACAATTTAAATTCCCTCCCTCCCAGCCCACAGGATCATTGATTGCAATCGATAATAGTGTTATGAAGTTGTATAAGTACGATAAGTTCATTAAAGAAATTTCATTATTTGTCAATACTTATATTCAAAAGATAGTATTTTATGTTGCAAGATCATGTTGCTTTCTCTGAGTTATATATTTTCATTTGTTGTCTTCCTCTGGATCCACTTACGTAGTCAACCATTACTGGTGTGGCATGGATATTAAGAACATTTACATGCTTGCTGGAAGTTTTGTGAAAGGAAGGACATATAAGTTTCAGTTTAAATTTATTCAGCTCCTGTATACCCAGAGACTGAATGGCGGGCAGCGAAGGTGTGAAAGGAAGGACATATAAGTTTTAGTTTAAATTTATTCAGCTCCTGTATACCCAGAGACTGAATTGTAATCTAAACATAAATTATATACAAATTTGCTGTCCGTACGAATTGATAAAAAACATTTGAATTGATTGAATTCGGTGAACTTGTAATTATGCTTGCATATCAACCGTGCTTTCAACACTTGCTTAAATGCTTATCAGAAAAGTTGCTTTCATAATGAACATTTAATTTGGTGCACATGTATTTATGTCCTTAATAGTGTAATATTCAATCTGCTTTATTGCTTAATGCTTTCTACTGTAAGGGCTTGCCATAATGGTCTTTTGTGCTTACCGGCAGCCCAATTGTTAAACCCCATGCTTGGGGCTTGTTTTTCAATCCATGCTACGCCCAATATTTGCCAAATCTATTAAAGTTTAAAAAATATTTTGATGTGTTGTTATTACAGTGCTCTCCAATAACTCATTCTAAGTGAATTACAGCTTTGAAAGTATAAGATAAGACAGGTCCTCCAGAGCTTCTGTAGAAACGTTTTCCCCCATTATTTTCTAAATAATTGATGACTTCTGTACATCTTTAAACTGTTCCCATCTGTGATAAGGCCTTGGTAATTAAACAATTTACCATCGCAGGCAGAGACACTGAGAAAAAGGTCAATATAAGACTGAGCCTATATATATCTAGTGTCTGTAATGATGTCATCGGGGAATTAGTCGGGTTCTTCCAGAAGCTATTATCAAATAATTTTCAGATATTTCTGATATTTCTAGGATAAGACTGAATCGGATTGATCCATTTTTGGCAGTTCAGTTTGATCGAGAGTTACCAATGCAGCTTTTAAGCATTTTCAGGATTTGTTTCACGGGATCTTTTTTTTTTCTGTGGGATTCTAAAATCTTTTCAATACAGAAATGACATTACATGTGTTATATGACACATTTATTTTATGCTTAGAAGTGAAATAGTGGATTTTAGCCATGAAATATAAGTGGTATTTCATACGTGTGAAATATAGAGTTTTATCTTTCACTGCCGAAACTACTTTTTTTTTCAAAAACTATTTTTTTCCGAAAGTAGCTATAAAAACTATATCATTGGATTGGAAATAACTTAACTAAGAAAATGAGTCGTAGATTATTGAAATCGGTTAAGTAGTTTAAAAGTTACAGGGAATTAAAAACAGCAATTTCATCATACTAAGCCAATGACGTTGTCAACTTTACTGCAGTATGACGTCGCCGTACTTCAGTACACTTTGATTATAAAGCATGAAATAAAAAGAAAAATTGTTGTTTTGTCGTGAATAACAGTTTTATTTTATCTCGAAGTGATCAAACTTCGCATTCGTGAAATATAAACTTTTCACACTTCTCGATGAAATAAAATCTGTTATTCACTCCAAAACGACAAATATCCTCTATATATTCTAGTACGAAACAGTTTGACATTTCTAAGAATGAACAAGGTATTACACCATTGTATAATTAAATATTTTGGTAGATTTGGTTCAAATGAGTGAAGTATACTAACACGTTGGATTATCCATTTATGTTCATCGATCCCTCAGGGGCCTAGGAATCTTTATGTGAGGAAGCTATCCAGCGTGCTTGCGGAACGTCGGTGGTTCTACCCAGGGCCCGGAGGGGCACCTGGGGTCTTCCCCCACCAGTGGAAGCTGGAAAGTCGCCATATGACCTTAGCTGTTGGTGCGACTATAAAATCCAATTCAATTCAATTCATAGTAAATAAACGGTATTGTTGATTGGTAAAAATGAACTATAGCTGTAAAATATTATCAATGTGTGTGTGTGTAATTTTAAGCAAAATGAATTCATCTCACACTGTGAAGTGAGAAAATAAGATTTCCATTTAGCTAATTTAAGAACCCAGCATTTCAATTTTCATTGGAAATCAACAAAATAAATCCCCAGAGGACATGTAGGATTTACATTTAATTCATTCTGTTGAGGTTTCGTTCAAAACTAAAGCTCTTAAGTAATAACAGGCTAACATTGTTTTACATTTAAGCATTTCACGATTCATTGTTTTTGTCTTCAAATCAACATAGAAGGGAAATCGGCTATTTGCGTTGTAAGTTTTGTTAAGTATATACCGAACACATTTCATAATTACTCACTTTTGTATCTTAACTAATTTTCTTATTTTAAATATGTTTTAGAATAGTTGTATGATACGTATTTTGTTTTAACGCATAGTTTGTAAAACATTTATTTTTTGTTTAAATTGTTACATCTTTTGAGAGTTACTATGCCTTTGTATGAAAACATGAAATGTGCTGATAAAACATATAACACGAAGCGAAACATAACACATTGAACCATTTATTGCAGATTCTCCGTCTATAAGAAAATGAAACATGGCTGATCCTAAATAATATCCCTTCTAAATTACATCCCTTTTAATTGAATATTAATATCGTTTGAAATTAACTGATATTCAGCGAACTATTATAATATTAACATGAAATACTTCGAAAATTTCTTTTGCAAACGCATTTGTAGTGGTAATGCTAGTAATAAATGATGCGAAAATAATATTAGCTGGAATGTTTTAGAATTAGGAACATCGAAATCTGCACTAATTTGAAGTACTAACAAAATCGTAATTTATGTTCATACAATCAGAGTGGACGATTTACACTCGATATTTGGCAGTCCAGTCGTATCTCTAAATACACAAACAACGAGCATATTACTGACACATTCACATTAGGTGGGTACTTAGGACTTTTGTCTAGTCTATTTTGTTAAGCATGTAAGCTATATAACTAGGTATAAAATTCGAATAGTAAATGTAGTTTTCAAAGGATTCAGACAAACAAGACAAGCATGAAAACTAAGAACACTTACACCGTAACAAGAAGCAATGCATCTCAAACAAACACGGGTTGACAATAGGGCTACTGCCTTGGAACGGCCAATGGCAAAAAAAAAAGGCTTCCTGGGTGCACCAAACCTCTGTCTTACACGCTTCTTGGGTGCACCAAACCTCACTCTTACACTATCGTCATTCCAACAAAATGGGACAGTGTAAATAAAAAAGTTACCTAATGCTGTATTCTATAACAAATAAAACATCATTAATAGGCAATATAAGAATAACACATAGACAATAATAATTGTAAATCTTTGTAAAGTTACAATGGTATAAAAGTCGAAAAAGAAATGCGTTTTTTCTTCCCATTTGCCTTTTTTTTTTGTAAAAACACATTGGTTTGTATTTCAGGTGTCACAATTGTCGGAACTATACAAAAGATATGTTTTAATTTTGCGTTATTTTTAACACATCCCACTTTTTTTATATGGGACATTTTCCACATGGTATTTTTTAAAAGAAACCACTAATTATTTACTCGCCCAATTAAAAAGTGAAATTATTTTAAATTCTCATGGGAATTTCACCTTAATGTGATCCTAACGATGTTTGATTTTTTATAATTATTGCAGTTGTGATGACAATAATCAGAATCAACTAGATCTGATTCTTGTATGCTTTAGCGATATCAAATGTGGACGTTTCGCTGATATAATTACTACTCTTTCTACTACTGCTGGTGATGATGATAATCACGATGCTGATGGGCAATCTAGTTATAATACGATGATGATTATGATGGAGATGAGCATGACTGTTCTACCCAGGAAAAGTGGGTTGTCTGCCCCCACCACAAAACATCGACCTTAAATGTGTTGAAAATGGCGTGAAACACCATACAAACAAACTTGATGATAAAGCGTGTACCGTTGGTGATATATTTAAAATGAGTTCACTTTAAAACCTGGTTTAAACCCCCCATCTATGTCACTGACCGTTCCAATTGATTGTTAAAAACAGAATAAAGCTGTAAATGTTCTTCATTTGCTGCTGAGAGATTGATAACATGTAAGCTGCGAGAATTTGTTTGCATTATGGTCAAGATCTCTGGATAATGTGTGTATAAATCCAGTGGCAGATAAGAAACAAAATATTTCCAGCGGGTTTATATTGTGTGAGATCAAAACATGGTGTTTGGGACCTGAATCACATCGAAACCACGGGACTACGACCTTTGGTAAAGATGATCATCAATTCCCACCCACTAGGTGCTGATCTGAGACAACGAAACCCGTTGAAAATATTTTATGTATTAAACACAAATCAAAACGTACACGTATAGCACGTGATTTGAACCGGCACAGTTTCTTACATTTTGTTTATTTCTTTCCGTCTTATGCAACAAAGGAAAACAGGTGGTCGCGCAAAACATACTTTTGTAACACAGGATGTATGATATTTCGCAAAACATACTTATGAAACAAAGGAAACAGGTAGTCTCGGAAAACAAATTTATGTAACAAAGGGTACACGTTATCTCGCAAAACATACTTACGAAACAAAGGAGACAGATGATATCGCAAAATATTTAACAAAAGCAACAGGTGCATTGCCATTCATGTCATTCACAACATACTAATGTAACAAAGAAAATAGGTGGTCTCGCAAAACATATTTATGCAACAAAAAACATACTTATGTTACCTAGGAAATAGATGGTCACTGGACCAAATACACTGATCCCCGTTTGTTGTTTTTTATACATGTACCAAACAAACAACAACTATATGGAGATATATTCAGATTTTTTCCTTAACATTATACGATTTATGTTTCACACATATTGCCTTAACATTTAATTTGATGGATTCAGAACGAAACTAATGTGTTTGATGATATGTGTACCATTTAGGAACTCATTATGAATGTAGTGGCGGTGTAAAGTATTTTAATCGTAGATTCTATACTGACCTTGCATATATATGTTTTCGCCAGATACACTTAAGTGTTTTTTTTGCCACATGCCGCCCATCATATACCACTTTCACTGTATGACTTTCTCCATCGATATACTGTTCCCCTATCTGTAATAATACTTGAGTTATTCGTCCAATTAGTAGATTCCTTTGCAGTAAATTGTCACTTTAGTTCTTAGCCATAAATTCCCAGTGTCGGTAATGCCGTAATTTGGCGCTAATCAGAATCCATCCAGCACATTGTTTAGACATTGTTAGGTCAAGATTGAACAAATTGGTCAAGATTGTACAATTTCTGTTGATCGAGATGTATCGACATTGTTTATCCACTTCGTAAATTGGTTTCATTAAAGTTAATGTTTCTTTTGCTTTCCATTCTACTTTAAAACAGTTTGTTATTAGACGATACAAGGCTAGAGAATTCCTTTTGATGGGATGTAGTTTTGTTTACACTGTCTTGTCTATTTGGGCTCTGAAGACAGGATAATAGAGAGGATTGTACGCATATAAAATCGATTCAAGCTAACCAGTAGGCCTTATTGCCTACTGACCGTTCCAAGTCGGTAACCCTGTTTTCACACCCTTTCTGTTGTATTTTGTCTCTTTATTTGTATTATCAAGTCCTTCTTTGCAGTACAGTGCGGACATACGATGCCATTGCGTTCGGACGCTGTGGTTTCTATAAGACCCTATATCTCATTTTTTTATATTTTTTTTATACTCTGTTGTATTTATAAGAAAATATTGGACAAGCTTGTAAATACTCGTATATTTGGAAATAATCTTTTTGATGGAAGATAATTTTGTTTTAAATATACTATTGTTTAAAGAGAGATAACCTTATTCAGCCCAAAACCAAAACAACATACGGGTATGTGCCGAACACTTCGTGGAGAATACAGAACAATGTGAAAACTTGTGCAATGTTCTGTTAGAATTATGAATGGTGTTAACATTAGGAACGTTGGTAATATTTGTCATCAGTCTGAGATGTGTCACTGTAAAGAGTTGTACCACTGCTTTAATGTGTTACATTGACACCAAGATTGGACATCATGAACACAAACATGTTGACAATAGGGCTACTGCCTTGGAACGGATAGTGGCAAGACATGCAGCTGGGGGGTTTAAACCAAATTATAGGGTGCATCAAACCTCACTCTTATCCTATTGTCTTCCCAATTAAACGGGATAGTGTAATTAAAGATATCTCGGCAAGGCTATATTCTCTAGTACACATTGCAACATTAATAGACAATATAATTATAACACATAACTGATCATGTAAATATGAATATAAAAATCAGAAACTTTGAAACCCGCAAAGAAAATACGCACATACTTTTCAGAAGCCAGTGCAACAAGAGAATAAACCATTAAGTTTACGACAAGACAAAATGTAAGACAAACATCAGATGCTACCGTCTTTTGAAGATTTAGATAGACGTCACCATAGGGTCCACAATATGTCCTGTCATCGCACAATCAAAGAGGAAATCGTAGAGGCGAAATGTAAATGGGTCAATCACTAAACATGCAGTACTTTGTAAAATGATAGGGTCATAACCTCTTTTGATAAACTATTTGAAAGTGATTATGACCTAGGACCTTACGAAGTTTGTAAATCACATCACCATAGAAGTCAGGTTGTGATAATCATTGTCGCAGAAGAGTTTGTAAGTTACTTTTATATTTTAAAAGTAGAGCATGGTTACGATAATGACATTTTGCAAACGTTTTTCGAAGTTTATGGTAAAGGTAGCCTGATGGAGTAGCTTCTTAGTTATACACAGATTGCGAGTATTAAAGTCAACTCGACTGTAAGCTCTAGAAAAACGAATAAGTTCAGACACATAGACCCCATAAGAAATAGTTCGGGGAACATCCCCATCTAAGTGGGGATAATTAACAATATCAAAATTAAAAATAAATTCTCTTGTTATATATTTTACGTATTATTTCTCCGTTTTCAATGGAGAGATATAAATCAAGAAAAGAAGCGCGACAGTGTATGAACCATTGTTACGTGCCGGCTATTATCCTAATGTTTTGGTATCGTATAGTATGATATGTACATTCTTGTTCCTTTGGTAGCGTATGTTTAAATAATAGTTATAACTAAAATGGACTCTAACTAAATGTTAATTAAGTGTATGGACTGGTGAATAAACACAAGAGACAGCTTCAGTACATAATATGTCGTTATAAATTCAATCACATAAATATAAGTAAAACTGCATGTATTTAAATGCTTGTAACAATTCTTGAGTAACACAACGATAAGGTAAATCCAATAGTATTAGGTTTAAGTATAATCACTTCTCATTTCCTAATGCCCCTTGTTAATCTACAGTACTTGTCATTGGTAAAATTAACAAAATAATTATCTAAATATCTAATTCTTTCAACATTAAAATATATCTTATATCTTATCTAATAGTGTGCAATCTATTAGAATATCTTTATTTGAACCGTGTAAATAATTTATTGACTAAATCTTAACCTTCAATAAACTTAGATGCTCACAGTTGGAACTAAAATTACGGAGTCCCCCTCCAAAACCTGGAGGAAGCTTTTATACTACACCCCAAATCCACCACAATTCCGCCATCCGCCATCCGCCAGTTTCCCCTAATTCCGCCAATCCGCCATCTCCTCCACGGGAATCATTGGCGGAATCCTACAAATCTGGCGGAGCCGCCATAGCGTAACCAATGTAAACAAAGTATACCCATTGATAAAAAAAACACAAAATAAAATATTTAAACCTATTTCTAACATATAGTTAAATATAAAACATTAAAGAGTAATACTTAATAAACATGACTAGACCTTTTATATCAAAATCTGATTTGGGATTATAAAATAAACGTAGATCGAATTTGAACTACAAGATTTTCTGAGAGCTAAAACATAGCAGACTACAGTGGCCTCCAGTGTTCTTCCCACAATGCAATGCGACGTGTGGATTTAAAATGGCAGCTTACCATAAGCTGCCATTTTAAATCTACACGTCGCATTGCATTGTGGGAAGAACAAGCACATTGATAAACACTTTCACTATGGAATTACTTAATGGATAATAGATGGTATAAGGTAAAAATAAAATAATTACACTCATAAATGTTTACATTAAAGTTCCCTTAGGTTGACACAGATGTCCTCTGCATTATTATTACAGAAATCGATCTCATATAAACTGAAAAATGTACATGACAATCGTACATGTACACAGAGTATAAATGCAACCTGACCTAGTTTACAATACATGTTTTAGTAAAAAGATGCTGTAACTCTGGGACATATCAATATTAGCTTTGTTGAGTTGAAGTTACAATTAACCATAGAAGAAAAAAAGTATTGTCAATTTTCAATATGTCAAGCAGATACCGAAAGATGTCATTATAGACTTCAGTAATATCTACCCGAGTATCTGGTGAAAGACTCAGCCTGAACTCTCTTTCATAGCAATACAAGAACGAATCTGCGACAAAAAGTGCACAGTTCGTACCCATAGGGATACCAACAATTTGTCAATAAACGGATACTATAGCAACTGGTATTTTGTATATCAAACTTTGTTTCTATGTAGTTATATAATTATAATTTGCAGTCTTCGTTTAAGAACACAGTTAATTGGGGAATATATAGAGAATATTTAACTGCTGGACTCGATTAAAAGAAAATCCTCCAAGAAATGTTAGGCATGTGGTTATTTTCACGAACTTGCGGATTCGAGTGAGTAAAGAAAACTAAACACGTCTACCATAGAGTGAAGGATGTCCATATAATCGAACCCATCAGTTAAGTAATCAATTTATTACATTTTAAGTCATTTTGTGTATGATTTTTATCAAAATGTTTTGTTTTATTGAACGTTATCGGCGGAAGAAGTCGACGTCAGCAACACTTTATTGACGTCATGACTCAACGTCAGAGTAAGTTATTTTTGTGTTCGGAGTTATTTATTAATATTAAACGATAATGAATATTCTTGCGCTTTAAAATCCCGATCTTTCACATATAGAAATGTAAAAAAATCCCATTTCTTGAAAGTAAAAACAATATTAATTTTGTTAAATTCTGATTGTGTTTGTCCAGCGTATAATGGCATTGTGATTAAGAGTCATTATAAGATTTATGACACATGTGCTGTAGTGCTAACAAAGTTGATTTTTTCATAATGGACAATACAAGTGCAGTTTTATATCGCACATAGTCATCATGCTGCTTTCCCTTTCCTTAGAATATTAGTAGAAGTAAGTTTAAATACCGATCTCGATTTTTGTCCGTAATATACGATTCATATACGAGTATACGATTCAATTGATAAACTATTCAAAGACAATGTAAATTAAATTGAAAAAGAAACTGTCTAATTTTTAATTTCATTGATTTCTTTTGATAAAATAGTTGTTCTGTTCGTACAAAAACAGCGGATTGGGTGTAAAGTAAAATTTGCAGTGTCCAGTTTCTTTTGCAACTGAGTATATATATAATATCATTTTATCAATAAAAACTCATAAGGAGATCGTTTGGAAGTAACAAACACAGCCAAGAGTAAAGTAGCAGACTCGATTTTATTGAGTCTGTCCATGAATCCACTATGGATAATATGTTTCCCCTTTGATACTTTCCGGATACCCAAAATTAAACGACCATTTGTATTGAAATGGCTTAACATGGTTCATTTTACTTTCCCAAGACCAAGTCGCGTCGTTGATCTTTTTTATAATTTAAATGGGAAAACTGGTCCAATAAAATCCATTGCTCTCATTGTATCAAGAGCGAAATCAACTCAGCAAATTAAGTATTCAATGAACAGGACAATACACAACACAGTGCGTGGCGAAGCCAGAGTTACCGACTTGTAACGGTCAGTAGACAATACTTCCTACTGTGTAGCTTAAATCCATTTTATGTCTATACAATCTCGCTTTGTCCTGTCTTCAGCGCCGAAATTGACAAGACTCGTTTAGTTTTCTATTTAATATTTGATACAGTTGCTTAAACCTGTCAATCCCTTTTATTTTAATCCTGTTAATTTCAGAGATGAATGTGCCAGACATCATGACAACACCTAGAGTTACATTTCTGTATAAGAAAATATAGCAATCTGAAAGAAGGCAACTATAGGCCATTAACCATTTTAGGAATTGTGTCCAAACATATAGAAGAAAGCTATTTAATCACAGCTGGAAAAGTCTTAAGATAAGACTGATTTGATTTTGAATAACAATCTGATTTCAGGACTTACACATCTTCCTAAATCCTAAAGGACCGTAGCGTCTGATGCTTGTCTTAAATCATGTCTTGTCGTATTCGTAATGGTTTGTTCTCTTGTTGCTCTGGCTTCTGTTAAGTCATCGAGTACTTGATTTGTAGCTTTCTAGGCATTTGTTGTTTATATTTATACATACATGATCATGTATGTTTTATACTTATATTGCCTATTAATGTTCCATTGTTTGTTAGAGAATATAAACTGGCGGGGATATCATTATTCTTCTGAGACATGGATGATAGATTGCTTTTGATTGTATTTTATTGTGAAGTAGCCTTCCACCTACGGTACTCCATGGTACTACAATCAAGGTAATATGCTATTGCTAGGCTACTGGCCACCGTATACTTCAAAACGATGAACCGGCGTATTTCGGTCTACAGCGGTCCATCTGTCAGTGAATTTCGGTCCGAGGAATTTCCGCCTGTCATACCAGTGCACTAAACACTGGACCACGAATCCTCACTAATATTTTTCCCATGGAATGATTTTATATGTCATCCTTATGTAAAATATATTTTCTATTTCATCATAATAATTAAACCGTTTTATGATATATTCACAAATAGGTCAGGGTTCTTCAAATACTTTGTGATATTCAAAACATTGTGAAACGTTTTATGTGATTATTATCTTGACTGCGATGTGGAATTAACAAAAACTATACTAAAAACCGTGATTTTTAATACTCTAATAGCTTTATCTTTAAAGCTATACCGCCCCTATTTTAACTGGTAATAACTCATGAATAGTAGATCAAATGTGAACATCGAGTAAAAGATACGGGTATGTCTCGTTACTACTCCAATGTTATCAAGGGCGTTTGAATTCATATCTTACAATATTGATTGTCTAAAGGTTTATATGATAAATCGTTTAAAATCAAAACAATTTGGATAATGGGAAAGCAATACTTTGATACTGAATTCCTAATACTGCTCTCACACTGTGGCGAATATCCTTGCGAATATGAAAATTTGAAATTCGCGGCAAATTCACCGAAAATGATAAGATTGGCCTGGAGAAATACTGAAAAAAGTGAGGCCTTATGAATGCTTCCGAAATTCTTACGAATCCTTGCGAATTTCTTACGAACCTTACAATTACTTAACAATCAATTTGCCGAATTTCTTGCGAATCATTTGCGAATGTTACGAATGCTCACGAATGCCGTTGCGAATCTTGCGAATGCTTGCGAACGCCTTACGAATGAAACGACTACACAACGCATGCTTGGCTAATTGCATATACCCATTGCCAATGTTTCTATTTGTCACTTATTCGCCAGCCTCCGCCGAGTCAACTTCTTAAGTTTTAAGCTTGTTAAAAAGTAAAGTTTTTATCCTTGAGCATGTCCAGGGGCGGCAGAAGTGGCGGTGGCGGCAAAGGCAGGGGCAGGGGCAAGTCTGACCATCCTCCTGAACACCAAGACTCTGCTTCCGATGGCGCGGCATCCAGTGATGACCAGACCAAGAAGGCTGCGGCATGCAGTGACCAGACCAAGACGTCCAGTGAGAAGAAGGTCAAGGTCAAGTCTGCCAAGTCTGTCAGGAAGCCCAGGCCAGAAAAGGCGGTCTCTGAGCGGGACGAGATGTCAGACAGTCAGTCAGACCCCTCTCGCTCCCCCACTCCTCCTCCACGCTCTCAGACTGCACCTCCTCCTTCAAAGGCCAAGAAGTTTACAGCCAAGAAGCCCGACAGGCGCAGTGCCAATTTGAATGAGGCCCAGCAAGACACCATGTTCGAATGGTTGGAACAGACTCCTGCCATCTACGACACCAACCATGTTGACTACAAGCGGCGCATCCAGCTGTTTGGGGAGCAGGCAGTGAGTATGGGTGATGGTCTTGATGGTGCTACCCTAGCGACACCACCCGTGGCGAATGTGCAATATTCGCATTGAAATCGCTAGGAATTAGCAAAGCATTTGCAAGACAATCTCAATGTTTGTGTGTCATTCTCAAGCATTTGCAATTACTCGCAAGTGTTGGCAAGCCGTTCGCACGCATTCTCAATGCATTCTCAAGAAAATGTCAAAAAAATCGTAACCCATTCGCTTTATTCGTAATGGATTCGCAAGCATTCGCAACTTTTTGCTCGTATCGTATGGTATTCTTAAGGAAAAGTCAAGACGAATGCTAGGAAATCCCTACAAATGTCTTACGATCACTACAAATGCCTTGCCATCAATAAGAATGGCTTGCGATTGCTTACCAAAATGTTGCGAAAGCAATGAGAATATGCTTTCCTGGCGAATTTTAGGAGCATGTTCCTAATATTCGCAACACCCCATGAACGACCGCGAATGCTTACGAACACCTACGAATGTCTGGCAATCACCTTGTGATCATTGCAAATTGGTGGCGAATTGCATTCGTAAGCCCATTCGCCACCATATTCGCCACAGTGTGAGAGCAACATAACGAAAAATCACAGGACAACATTAGTAGGGCGAATACCATGGTCTTTTTGTCCGTCGTCCGTCCGTCGTCCGTTAACTTTCTAACACTCTAGTGCCTTCATTTTTCATTCCATCTTTACGAAACTTTACCAGGTTATTATTATCAATAAAAGCTCGGACGAGTTTGAAAACCAGCCAGTTTGGACCAGTAACACTGGAGTTATTGCACTTGAATTAACGAAAAGTGCTATATTTTGTCTTGTCAACACTCTAGCTCCTCCATTTTCAATGTGATCTTTACTAATCTGTACTAGATTATTATTATTAATAACAGCTCGGAGGAGTTTGAAAACCAGGCAGATCGGACAAGTAACAAGGGACAAATTGCCCTTGAATTAACGAAATTTGCTATAGTTTGTATTGTCACTACTCTAGCGCCTCCATTTTTCATCCGATCTTTACCATGCTTTACCAGATTATTAATAATAATGAAAGCCCGGACGAGTTCGAAATCCAGTACCACCAGAGTTATGGCCCTTGAATTATTGAAAAATGTGTTAAACTTGTGATGTCAACACTCCAGCGCATCCATCCGATCGTTACCAAACTTTGCCAGATTGGTCATATTGATAAAAGCTCAGTCAAGTTAAAACACCTGCTAGAACGGTCCAGTAACAACGAAGTTATGGTCCTTGAATTATTGAAACATGTGGTAACACTCTAGCTTCTTCATTTTTCATCCGATCTTTACCAAACTTTACCAGATTGTTATGATAAGGCCTTCATTATGCCGTATTTCAGCAACATTTTGCAGGGATGATCAGTTCCAAGCCTCATTGTTCATAGTGTCACCTTGTTCCAGTTGAACATATTTTGGCGGAGTTATGGCCCTTAAAGGTTCAACGAAACTTGGCAAGGATGATCAGTATAAAGCCTAGTTGTGCATATCACCGTGTATCATAAACTTTGTCCGGACTTGTTCTCCTGAACCCCTGGCCGGATTTCAGGGATGATAATATTTCTGCAGGGATGATCAATACCAAGCCTAGTTGTGCATATCATCACCGTGTTCCGGCTGAAAGAGATTTGGAGGAGTTATGGCCCTTTACAGGTTTTAATACACAAACTTTGTCGGGACTAGTGCTGCTGAACACCGGGCCGAATTATTTCAACAACACTTTGCAAGGATGATTAATATGAAGACTAATTGTGCATATTATCGCTGTGTTCCGATTGAATGATTGTTGGCGGAGTTATGGCCCTTTAAAATTTATTCTACACAAACTTTGTCCGGACTTGTTCTCCTGAACCACTGGCCGGATTTCAGAGAAACGTTGCAGGGATAATCGGACCAAGCCTAGTTGTGCATATCATCACCGTGTTCAGGTTGAAAGATTTTTGACGGAGTTATGGCCCTTTACAGGTTTTAATACACACACTTTGTCGGGATTAGTGCTGCTGAACTCCTGGCCGAATTTCAACGGTGAGTTGATGAGTTTTGGTTGAATTATGTTTGGCGGAGTTATGGCCCTTTAAAGGTTTTAGTACACTAACGTTGTAAAGACAAGTTCTCCTGAACTCCAGGCTAGATTTCAACGAAACTTGGCAGGAATGATCAGTACCAAGCCTAGTTGCGCAAGTCCTTACCATGTTCCGGTTTAATGCTTTTTGACAAAGTTATGGCCCCTTATACACACATTTTATCTGGCTGGATTTAAATGAAACTTGGCAGAAAAAATCAGTACCAAGCCTAGTTGTGCATATCGTTGTCGTGTTCCGGTTGAATGATGTTTGGTGGAGTTGTGGCTCTTAAAACGTTTTAATACACTAGACTAGTTCTCCTCAACCACCATTCGGCTTTCAACGAAACGTGGTTGCGTATATCATTGTCTTGTTCCGGTTGAATGATTTTTGGTGGAGTCATGGCCCTTTAAAGGTTTTAATACATAAACTTTGTCCCGACTATTTCTTCTGATCCGCTGCCTGGATTTCAGTGAAACGTGGTAGGAATGACCTTTATCAAGCCTAGTTGCATTTGTTTTCGTCGTGTTCCAGTTTAATGATATTTGGCGGATTTATGGCCCTTTCTCCTGTAGGGGAGATATCTGTTTTACTAGCAATAACCCCTAGTTCTAATTTAAGTAAGGTTATTTAGGGACTCGAGGCACAACAATTATATAAAATGGGTTTTGACCGCCTGCATAAAGGAACTCCCTTTACAGGCGGTCAAAACCTATTTTATACAATTTGTGTGCCCCGAGTCTCGAAATAACTATACCAAATTAAAACTAGGGCCGCTTGTTTAAATTGTTAGCATGGGTCAAGGGTTTATATTTCTGCTGTGGTTGTTGTTCTTTTGTGTTTTTTTGCAGTGTTTTAAAGAAGTGCTGATGGGTATTTTATGACGACAACCCTTGATATAAGATCCGTTTTAGCCCGTAGAGCGTCCACAGGCCCTCTTGGCCTCTTGTACTTTTTTGTGTATGTATGCACAATGTAACACTTATCTAAATGACATATTGCAGATTAACAATCATTTATTTTCAGCTATGATTAATACTATCTATCATAAAGAACTTTAACTGGACACAGTTAACATTTTCGATACCGTCGTTTCTTTTATTGCTTTACATCGCCATTGAAAATTGTGAAACAAATATTAAAATCAGTGACAAGAGATGATTTTAATGTTGATATTTTTAATTATTCCCACTTAGTTTGAGCTGTTCCCCGAGGTACTTCTTATGGGGTCTATGTTTCTCAAAGTCTCTTTTTTCTAGAGCTTGAAGTCGTGTTGTGGACTTTAATATTCTGAATACTTGTATAAATATGAAGCTACTACAGCAGGGCTACCGTTACCATAAACTTCTAAAAAGCAAAAAATTGTATCATCGTAAGCCGGTAATTTAAGAACTCTTCTGTGACAAGGACTATCACAAACTGGCGTCTATGGCGATGACCAGACAGATTGTGGACCCTATGATGACATCTATCTAAATCCCCTAAGGACGGTAGCGTTTGAATGTTTGTAGTGCATTTTGTCATGCGTACCCTTAACGGTTTGTTCTCTTGTTGCTCTGGCTTCTGCCAAGTCACTGAGTACTCTGCTTTGTGGCTTTCTATACTGAAAGGAAAAAGAAACCAGGGTGCGTATTTCCGCTATATATTGTATGTTTAATATGCGACTGCTAATCGAATAGTACAGGGCGACATCATTAGGCCTGTCCTTTTAGAAAGAAGGTTTAAACAGCACTGAACACACAAATGGTTACCCCTTTAAAGTTACATTATCGTCAGAATGCGCATTTGGCTCAAGCAGGTGAGCAAACTTAGGCTTTAAATGTTGCAATCACTTAACATTAAATACAGTACTGAACTGGCTCAATTTTTCAAAGAGGAACTTCAGCATCCATGAATTTCTTGTTACAACGTGTACTGTGATTAAAACGTCTACAACATCACAGTTGTGTCCTTTCTCTAACTAACTGCACTTTTTTTTTTTACAAAACATCTTGGGATTTCCTTGGAATATATATGGAATTAAGTGTGCAGTATATGCAATATATAGCGGAAATAAGCACCCTGCGTTTCTTTTTCCTTTCAGTATATGTTTTTTTGTTTATATTCATACATGCATGATCGTGACAACGTTTGGGGTTTCTATAAGTGTATGCTGTAATCTAGTATACACGTATTCATGAGTGGGTTCTTTGTTTTGGAGAATGGTGAACTCAACAGTGAGCTGGAAACACAAGAATAAACATATCATATATACTATATTTATTCGAGACGTGTATGTCAATATCCAAATGGCAGGTGCCATAAAGCATTATAGCGACATCTACATTATTAATAAAACAATGCCAATATAACAATGAATACAATATACATTTTACATATAAAATAATGTTTCTAAGTTGAAAGTTCATTAGCATAAGATATCAAATAATGAACCTTTATCCGGAAGAACAATTTCTATGAAATGAGAAGTACCAATACACAATTACTAACCTGGAACCTCAAAAATAAACATATCATATATACTATATTTATTTGAGACGTGTATGTCAATATCAAAATGGCAACTTCAATGAAGCATTGTACTTGTCCAGAATATCGACGCACAAAGTCACGGGTGATCTGTTAGTACGTGAGTAATAGTCATACCAACAATATAATAGGACATGATAACGGGACTATTAGATAATATAACCTGGCGGTGATGTCTTTACTTAAACTCTACCGTTTTAACTGGGATGATAATAGGGTAATAGTGAGGTTTGGTGCACCCTAGAGTCCGGTTTAAAAGAGTCTTTGTGATTATTGTTTGTTTCTGTGCGTGTGTTTCGTTGGCTGTGGTCCTCGAATGATACAATACCTGTTGGACTTTCATATCTACTTTTGTAGTATCAGTACATTTAAGCACCATCAACACATGTCAATACATCAGTAAGATAATGTGCACGTTTATATATAGGTCGATGCTCCTGTATGTTATCTAGTGGTATATGTCTCTTAAGCATACTATTTTAACCACAAAAGTCTAACAGGAAATGTCACGTTTACACAACGCAGCCATCCGACACTTAACACAGCGTAAAAGACTTTTAGTGGCCCCAAAGTGCATATATACTTCTCAAAATAAGTTAAGGACCGCAAGAATATTTCTCCATATGCTTACCAGTGAAATTGACTAAATACCATTTTCAAACGGATACACATAATGTGTATGCAATGCTGCATTACACTGGACATTGGCAGATATTCTGCATTTATGAAAGAACACAATATTTATATACATTGTTTTGTTAATTACATAGTGTCCAAATTTGTTGATAATTTCTAAAAATCATTAATTTGCTCCAAAACAACAATACTAAACGTTTTAATATGTTTTGTGAATTTATTCTTTACGTTTAATCACTACCAATGGAGCTGTGGACGCGAAATTTAAATTTTCGCCGAAATTGATTAACCGTTGACAGTTTAAATGCATACACCAAACAGTTTTGAAAAACGCTGAGTTTTTCTCGCATCCAAAATGAAGTTGATTTTCAAGACCTAGTTGGCACTGCACGCTTATTTGTAGAGTTATTCTAAAGAACATGATGACAGATGTTGTTAAGAAATCAACAGTCATGAAAATAATACGAAATAAAATGTTTTGGTGTCACAAAGCATTTTATTAAAATTTCAAAATTTGAATTTTCAAAATATTTTTTTTAGTGCGGACTGTTCCTAAAGAATACAAAAACACGAAACAGTTTCCATTTTTGGAATGCAATGGTCCTTAACTTATTTTGCGGAGTATATATGCCTTGCGTTTTATGGGAAACATAGTAAACGTTAGTCTTTTACGTGATTAAATACGCTCATTATGATTAAATATGACATTTGTGACTAATAAAATTCGGCCTGCTCTTTCCAATATTACATGTATGTCTTAAAAGGACACACGCATATCAAGCATTGAAATTAGCATCTCAATTTATTTATCTAGTGTCACTTTGACACTGTCATAGTGTATTCTACCATAGGTTTAAATTTATTATTGGTAGAATATAATCAAAAGTTAATAACATGCGAAAACAATTTGCTTTAAACGATTCGTATAATTAATATTAATGATTGAACTAATGCATGTTATGTAGAAAAACTAACGGGACGCCCTGAGTTTAACGTTGTACATACAAGTTCTCCTGAACCCCTGGCTGGATTTCCACGAAACTTGACAGGAATGATTAGTACCAAGCCTAGTTGCGCACGTCCTTGCCATGTTCCGGTTCAATTATTTTTGACAGAGTTATACCTCGGGACACAGCTCAAACTAAGTGAGAATAATTAAAAATATCAAAATTAAAATCATCTATTGTCACTGATTTTAATATTTGTTCCACCATTTTCAATGGAGATATAAATCAATAAAAGAAACGACAGTATCGGAAATGTTAACTGTGTCGAGTTGAAGTTCTTTATGATAGATAGTATTAACCATAGCAGAAAATAAAAGATTGTTAGTCTTCAATATGTCATCCAGATACCGAGTTATAGATCATTTTATATACTGGATTAAGTGTAACATTGTGCATACATGCACACACATGTACAAGAGGCCTAAGAGAGCCTGTGGAATATCAAGGGTTGTCGTCATAAAATTCCCATCAGCACTTCTTTTAAAACATTGCAAAAACAGGAACAAAACAATAATACAGAGAACAGAAACATAAACCCTTGATCCAGGCTGACAATTTAAACAAGCGGCCCTAGTTCTAATTTGGTATGGTTATTTAGAGACTCGAGGCACACCAATTGTATCAAATAGGTTTTGACCGCCTGTAGAGGGGTCCCTTTATGCAGGCGGTCAAAACCCATTTTATATAATTGTTGTGCCTCGAGTCCCTATATAACCATGCTAAAATTAGAACTGGAGGTAATTGTTAGTAAAAACAGATATCTCCCCTCTAAGAGAAAGGGCTATAAACCCGCCAAAAATCATTAAACTGGAACACGACGAAGACATGTGCAGCTAGGCTTGGTAAAGTTCATTCCTACCATGTTTCATTGAAATCCAGGCGGCGGATCAGAAGAAGTAGTCGGGACAAAGCTGACGTCTATGGTTATGTCGTAGGATCCTTGATCATAATCACTTTCATACACTCATTGCATGTTTAGTGGTTGACCCATTTACAGGTCACCACTATGCTTTCGGACACCAACTGGTTTATATTTGATGTGTTCATCATGTTCATGTCGATATGTAGCGTAAATAGGCCAAACAATGTGGAAAACCTCGGTGGCGACGATAAAGTTGAGAAACAACTGCAAACTTCGAACGGGCTAAAAGTCCCTGGTGTCAAATTAGGCATCTTTCGAGTACAATTTTGGGTCGTGTGCGGAGATTAAACATAACTACACGGAACAACATTCTCCGATTTTTCAAGTTAAGGCAAACAAAGAAAATAACGAAGAAATAGCAAAGCATACCCACCTTGATTACCTGTATTTTTGGCGCTGGAACTACCTCGTAAGTGGCAATGGAACACTTTTGCATATTCCTCCAAACGGAGGTAGCTCCACTGATTACCAGCCGTGTAATAGTTATACCAACAATGTAAATAGTATATGATAACGGGACTACGAGTCGGGTAATATGGACAACTTAATAGAAGGGCTGAACCGATTAGTAAACCGAGTAATTGACGTATTGTAACTAAACAACTGGAATAAAGGATAACAACCACTAAACGTTTCTTACTTTTGTATTTCGACAAAGATGAGCTAATGGAAAGAAGCAACTTAGTATTTTATTTAAAACAAAGTAACAATCGTTTTATGTGTTTTACTTATATTGCCTAATAATTCTGCATTGTTTATTAGAGAATATAACCTGGCGGGGATGTCTTTATTTAAACTCTTCCGTTTTAATTGGGTAATAGTGAGGTTTGTTGGTGCACCCTAGAGCCCGGTTTAAACCTCTGCAGCATTTCTAACACTGACCGCTCCAATACGGTAACCCTATTGTCAACCCTTTTATTTTTGTAATGTCATATCTTTTATTTATCTTTGTGATTATTGTTTGTTTCTGTGCGTGTGTTTGGTTGGCTGTGGTCCTCGAATGCTACATTACCTGTTAGACTTTCATATCTACTTTTGTAGTATCAGTACATTTAAGCATCATCAGCAAATGTCAATACATCTGTAAGCTAGTGTGCACATTTATATATAGATCGCTGCTCCTGTATGTTATATAGTGGTATATGTCTCTTAAGCATATAACTATTTTAACCACAAAGTATAACAGGAAATGTCACGTTTACAAAACACAGCCATCTAACACTTAACACAGCGTAAACGACTTTTAGTGGCCCCAAAGTGCATATATACGTCCGCAAAAATATTTCTCCAAATGCTAACCAGTGAAATTGACAACATACCATTTTCAAAGGGTTACATATAATATGTAAGAAATGTTGCATTAAACTGGACGTAGGCAGATATTCTGCATTGATGAAAATATACATTGTTCTGTTAATTAAATAGTGTCCGAATTTTTTGATAATTTCTAAAAATCATGAATTTGCTCCAAAACAACAATACTAAAAGTTTTAATATGTTTTGTCAATTTATTCATTAAGTTTAATCAATACCAATGGAACTGTGTACGCGAACTTTTAATTTCCCCGAAATTGACTAACAAAGATATACACCGAACAGTTTTGAAAAAAGCTGAGATTTTATCGCATCCAAAATGAAGTAGATTTTCCAGACCTAGTTGCATAGTTTAAAGAATTATAAAAATAATACGAAATAATATTTTTTGGTGAAACAAAGCATTTTTATTGAAAATTCAAAATAGTAAAAAACACTTCAGGACGTATTCAGAATTTTACAATGCCAAAACAAAACAACAACAATATAAAGTACGACCAAACAACTTGAGGGACGAAAATTCATACATCTACATTCCTCCTTCCGTTTTTCAGAAGGTGCAATCATAGAGTCTCACGAGGTTGTTCAGTCATAAAACCAAATTAAAGCATAGTGACTATCTGTAGAATGATCACTGGAGTAATATTCTAGTTTTATGTTAATGTTATTATATCAAAAAGGCTTTATATGTTTGTAATTTTGTCATGTTGCCTTTTCGTCATCTTTACTTTTGTTATTCGTGCTTTTGGTTGACTGTGGTCCTTGAATGCTACATTTCCTGTTTGACCTTTATATCTACTTCTATAGTTAAATCGCTATGACAAATACAATTTCATTTGAAACCCAAACAATCCTCTTTCATTCCAAAGGATTCTTCAATTACCAATATGGTGATCAACTGCTAGTAATTCCTAAAAAGTTTACACAGGAAGAAATTGAAAGCCAACAATAAAATCGTGATCAGTTACCGATATAGATCCATCAAAGATGCAAAGGTTATAGCGGCACGTCTCAATTTGACGGAACTAATGGATTAGTTATTCCAGTAAGACCAAGCTAAGAATATGCCAATAGACGTAAACGGAATGAAAAACCACGAGTGTCAATGAATTAAGGACAATGATAAAGGTTTAATCAGCAACACATTATTTAATGGTGTTTAGAGTCGCCGCCACAGATATAGGGGGATAATAGAAAGGAAACCCGGGACCGGGACCTGCTGTTACTATCGTCAAAGAAAAGGGAACGATATAGTCTAAGAAGTACATGGCATCGCATGGACACCTTTTATTTATCGAAATCACGAAACACTTATGTCGTACAGTCAAAGTCCAGACATGTCAATAGGCTTGACTATGTTGAAGAACGACTCCTGCTCAAGGAACACTTTCCTACGAACTATGTCTAGCATGTAAGTATTCCATGTACATGTTTGCTTTATCATGATAACGAGATTTATATCTCTCAGGACAGGTATAGACAATTAAATTTGCGTAGTTTGAATGGTAAGCAATCATTCGCTTACGTCATTTACGCATCATTCTTCTCATATTTCACATTATACGTGATGTAATGTTATTGCATCTTGCGGTTTAATCAGAAACATGACGTTCTGAAATTGGCAATAGCAAGTAGGTTTTTTAAAAAATGTTTATATACAACTGGTGCGTCTGTCTGTTCAATCGGTATTCTAGTCGGTGGTCATGGATATATTTGCGCTCGACATTTTGAGTTGCAGCATGTTTGTGGAACCGGAAATTGTGTATGGTGGGATCGGGAGAGAGTGTAGTACATATTTGTTTACAATGTCTGGGTATATGTTGGAAGTTTTCTGGGTCGGATATACAAGTACTAAAGGCATAATCCATTATTTTATTAGTGATACAGGCTTTATAAACGTCTTACAGTTGCCCATTATTAGCGATTGCAATCGACACATTAATGACAACTTGTGGGGTGTGAAAATAATCTGATACCACGTCAGTGAAACATAAATATAACGAGATACATCAGTTTGGGATTCACGCGAACACTCTTTACATAACGTCACATAGCTGATACATGAGATTGAAAGACACAAATTTGTCTGATATTTTCTCATTTATCTACTAGGTTAACGTAGAATAGATAGTTTTAATGACAATGATTTTATGTAAGGTTCGTATATATACTATTTAAGAGTTCATAATTTGTGTAGTGACAATGTTACCATTACGTGGTGCGAGTATCAACTTTCATACCTCATCCAACCCCGTCTCCAAGAAACGAAAACGGGGTTGGCTGGGGTATGAAATAAAACCATTATTTCGGCTTAAAAAGTTTTCACATTGTACAATTAAAACATCAATTAATAATTTCAAACAGGTAATCGTATTTTTTCAGTAAAACATGTTTTTTAAACATATTTTATTGTCGAAATATGCGTTATCAAATCCTGCTAATATAAACGTTTCCACCGCTTAATAGAATTAAGGCGGGACCACGTAATGGTTATTGTAGGTTACATCATGACCTTCAATATCTGTATTTCTCAGATTCCCTCAGTTTTTTGATGCTACAAGACATGGCATTACTAGCATTACCCTTAATTGTAATAAATCCGTATGCGTCCACTTAGTAGATCGCGGGCAGGTACTCTTGCATTCTCAGTGTCTATAATGTCGTCATTAGGCACTAATGAGCATCCATTACAACACTTTTTTCAGACATTGCTAGAGCAAGATAGAACAAGATTGGTCATGATTGTCCACTTCAATATGATCTAGAATTATCACTGTTTTTTTTACCATTATTTAAATGTGTTTTATCGGAGTTAAAGGGACATATGACAATCTTGAAGTGTTTGAAATGGGTGTCTCGATTTATATATCCAGTATCAGTTTTACTTTTACCCTGGTTACATTTAAATAAATCATTTTATAAGTATTAACGATTTCGTCTTATTATACTATAAGTTTTAATATATCATTGGTGCAATAATATCAAAAGTACTAATATGCAACAACAAATTGCTTAATACTATTCTTATAATTAATATTAATGATTGAACAAATGCAAGTTATGCAGAAAAACTAGCGGGACGCCGTGAGTTTTAAAAAATTAAGATTGCCGTGTGTCACTTTAAAGTTCCTTTGCTTTCCTTGTTTCTGAAACGTGTTTGTAGTCAGACACTATTTTAAATGTGTTTTAGCAAATATTATTACATAGGAACAGTTTGAACACTACTGTAAATAATTTTGTAATTAATTATTGAAACACTTTTATAAATTATCTACTTTTAAATTGACACGCATTACGTGGCCCCACCTTAATTCCATTAAGCGATGAAAAAGCTTATATTAGCAGGATTTTATAACGGATATTTCGACAAAAACACCTTTAAACAGTTTTCTTACTGAAAAAAATGCGATAAGCTTTTTAAAAGTTCCTATTTAATGTTTAAGTTTGCAATCTGCAAACTTTTAAGCCGAAATTAATGTTTTATTTCATACCCCAGCCAATCCCGTTTTCGCTTCTTGGAGAAGGTTTGGAAGGGGTATGGAAGTTAATTCTCGGACCACATAATGTTTTGTCTGTTGGTCTAGTAGAGGAGATAAACTCAAATAAATTCCCACAGGTTCAAGTAAAGGATTGTCACAAATAAAGATACTTCATGCAATGAATTCAAATAAATAAAACAAAAGTGGAGCCTGCGACTGGCTTAGTTAAAATACTTAAAATGTGAAAACGGGCAGGATTAGTATTATTTTCAAAGGCAGTAAAATAAATGAAATAATTGAAGGAAAATAATTTTAGTTCAAACATGTATTTATTTAAAAATTATTCTGATGTTTCAAATTTTGGTGACAAACGTGAAAAACGAAAGCCATTTGCATATTGATTCATTACAGAAAATATTTTATGTCCCATTTTGCTCCCCGCTTCCGGTTAGGTATAATTTATAATTGGGTGTATCTCCCCTACAGTAACATGCCTTGGGATAGTGGAATAGCCACTTTTCTATTAAGATAATTGGATGCGTGCGCAGTATTTCTGTCTGTGATTGAGAAGTTGATTCGAAATTAGACGATATTTTTCAACAGAAAATATTAAGTGAATGTAACTAAATTTCTGGTATTTTGCGTTTTACTATATATTATACTTATTTTTTTAAATACCTGTTTATTAATTCAACTTAATAAATCGAAAAAACATAATTATTTGGCGGTTATTTCATGGTAAATTTTGAAAAAAACGAACATGACTGATTGTTCGATGTTTTTTTCTAAACCATCAATGCGGTCATGTAAGCTGGTCAATGTAATTAGTATCACTGTTCTAATACAATGTAATTAGTATCACTGTTCTAATACAATGTAATTAGTATCACTGTTCTAAAACAATGCAATTAGTTTCACTGTTCTAATACAATGCAATTAGTATCACTGTTCTAATACAATATAATTAGTATCACTGTTATAATACAATGTAATTAGTATCACTGTTCTAATACAATGTAATGAGTATCACTGTTCTAATACAATGTAATGAGTATCACTGTTCTAATACAATGTAATTAGTAATCACTGTTCTAATACAATGTAATGAGTATCAATGTTCTAATACAATGAAATTAGTTTTACTGTTCTAATACAATGTAATGAGTATCACTGTTCTAATACAATATAATTAGTATCACTGTTCTAATACAATGTAATGAGTATCACTGTTCTAATACAATGAAATTAGTTTTACTGTTCTAATACAATGGAATTAGTATCACTGTTCTAATACAATGTAATGAGTATCACTGTTCTATTACTCTATTACAATGTAATGAGTATCACTGTTCTATTACTCTAATACAATGTAATTAGTATCACTGTTCTAATACAATGTAATTAGTATCACTGTTCTAATACAATGTAATTAGTATCACTGTTCTAATACAATGTAATTAGTATCACTGTTCTAATACACAGTGATAAAGGGCATACTGATAAGTGGATCACGTGCAAAATATTTCTACCGTTCTTTAAGTTTCTTTCAATTAAACCATAGATACGTGTACATTTAAATTAGCATCAACATTATATTTATTTTGCTTTATTGTACAACTCAAGTCCAAGAGGTTAGATACGTGTTTGCATTTTGCTTATAAAACATTGTTTCTATGTTAATACATTTACCGTGTAGTCTTCTTTAGGAAGCCAGTTTTTTCGGATGGAATAGGTATACACCTTTCAACATGTTCAAATAAAACAAGAGTAACTTTAGTTCAAAATCGGGAAATATAAAGTACAGTATTTTATCGTTAAGGATCATCATGCTGGAGTTCTTTTATTTAAAATACCAGCAAAAGCACCATTACATTTATTACCGATATAATTTCAAGTTCGTAATATATACTCGGTAAAAAAAGTTTTGGACCAGGGTATAAAGTCATATAAAAATAAAACTAGTGGACAGAATTTAAGTATCTCTTTTTAGTAACCAAGGTCTACCCTACCCGGTTAATTTGGTACCAGAAACATTAAATTCCAAACAAGATTTGATTTTAAAAAAATATCGCGAACACACAAAGGGTCTGTAAGAAATGTTGCAAAGTCCATACAAAGTAACAGTTACGGACACATTCGAGTAACCAATAAAAAGATTATTATTTTTTCGCAAACTTTCATTGTAAACGATAATTATTGTTGATTGTTGATCTATTGTGAATTATCAACTGAGATAATAAGGGTTATGGTCGAATGTCATGGTTCAGCGATCATTGTACGGGTTTGAACACTGCCATGGTCCAAAACTTTCTTTTTTTACAGAGTATACAAGTGACATTTTTCTCAAATGACGTACATGAAAATGTGCAATATTTCGTTTTTAAAGATAATTAAGATTTTAATAGATTTGTTGTTAAACGGGTTTTGTTTAATAATTACAGCGGTGTTTTACTTGAAAACAGATGCATTAATCTAGCAACATCTCAATGTAAAACGTGCAATGTGTTGAAATTATGTGCATGTACCATAATATATATAATGTAATTCTTATTAACCCACTTAATAATATGTTTCCGTTTTGATAATCATATATAAATACTGAGTTTCGGATAATCGTCAATTTCTATTAGAGCAGTTTACACGGTATCATGTTTTGTGAACTTTTGCGTAAATGTGTATGTAAATTTGACTCCAAGTCATGCGGTTAGTGTTTTTCTATTTTATATTATTATAAAACATTGCTGACAACCAACATTTATTCTCGACAGAAACATTATATGACGCCAGGGACTTTTCTTCCGTAGAAGAATGCATGTTTTATCAACCATTTTCTCTGTTTTAAGTTGTTCACACCGCAGATAAAGATAATGACATCTATATAAATATATACAAATATGCACTTTTCTGCGTAATAAAGGGGTGACCTAATGCATTTAGCTTTATTAGGCAATGACCAATAAAGCAAATCATTGCGGAATCCCTTGGCATTTATTGTACATAACTTGATCTGACGTCATGTACGTAACGTTATCTGACATCATAAAACAAACAAAAACAACAATATGCCGGGTTCCTCGATAAGCGTAGCATTCTGTAAATAGATAATAATAGTAATTGATGCAGAAAATGTGGATTATCTACATGATAATATACTATTATGTCAGTGCCTTTTACTATCAAGTTTATTAGGCTCTGCAAGATAACGAAGAATGGCTCGGCAGACAGGTACTGACATAATACTCTCTATTTAATTGTTGCATATTTCTTAACGTCGGTGGATTAGATGGCAATATATTTATCAAGCGCGTTATAATTCATATTTTACTTTTTACTAGAGTGAATGTCTTAGTTTTACATCGTCTTAGTTTTACATCTTTCATCTCATAATAACAAAAAATTAACATATAGAACCTAATTATAGCCATTAATAAGAACACATTCGCATACCATTAAAAAAAGGAAAATATTAAATTTAAATACAGACAATTGACAGACAGTAAAACATTATCCAACTTTTCTTTTTTAATCAAAATCTCTCCATTCCTCCCTCTCTTTATTGACTATTGTTTCCTCATTTTTTCCTCGTCCGTTGTGTTCTAATAAATTAGACATCTCTCCCTTGGAATATAGTTTGTTTTTTACAATGCATACATGTGAAATGATACTTTGTTACCAATATTTAAAGATTAAAAGTATCACATTGCTGTATATTTTACTTGTGTAATGTAAGAAAGCATCTGTTGTTACGCATACTTTTATATGTATTATAAGAAATAAAAATATTAAAAAAACACAAAATGAATGTCTAATTGTTCGTATGATATTTGTTTTATAACATAGCCAAGCGTTTGACACTGGGAAGGCAGAAATAGCTGAGACTGAATCACATAATTGCAGGATTTCTTTGTTGGTACAACTCAACTTATTGTAGCGTAAAAACAGAACCAGTTAGCTGTTAGTATCAGTAACTTTTCAGCGCAATCATCGCATTTTCAAAAACTGTAAGATAAGGTGGGCATTTATTTACAAATCTTTTCTCCTATGCGTTATCGATTGGTATATTCACTTTAGTATACTATTTTGACTAAGAAAAGTAGATACAAAAGTCGAACAGGAAATTTAGCAGCCACCGAAGGCAGCCAACCAATACTTTATATATACATGATATAGCTTAAACAACTTTTAGTGGTCAAAAAATGGATGTATA
Source organism: Cyrtodaria siliqua (assembly GCA_037043455.1). Lineage (NCBI taxonomy): Eukaryota > Metazoa > Mollusca > Bivalvia > Adapedonta > Hiatellidae > Cyrtodaria > Cyrtodaria siliqua. Next base: position 194,032 of record JAWPHD010003048.1, on the reverse strand, counting down.
TCTTACGGTTTATGTGCAAAGTTCGTCTTTTAATTATTTCTAATTAGTTGCATCTTATAATTACCTCTCATGAACAGCCTCAATTAAACCGAGTTAGTTTTTCAGTATTTATTGACATTCGCTCTAGCGTTTGTTTAGTACTGTGTGGCGGCCGTAAAAAGCCGCAGCGACTACAAATCAGTGTTATTATTTACTGGTCATTTGGGATCATAAAACCCATTCTGTGTTGCTTTTAAGTAGAATATCGCTTAAGCCGGTGCTAGGAGGCATGAGAGGTGTTATTAAACCGATTCTGCTACTTTTCTCTCTTGTTTGTGCTTGTTGCTTGATCACCCTTTCAGTATTGTTTTACGTGATTAAATACGCTCTCATCTGGTGAATATGTCGATGGGATACGTTTATTGCACTTTTGTGATTAATAAAATCCATCCTGCTCTATTCAGTTGTTTAAATGTATGTCTAACATTGGATCGATAACATGACTTTTGTGACATTAAACACGTAACATGAAACGTTAGGTTTAAATCAATCGTGTTAATGCACACAAATAGTTCTAAACTTGGATTAACTTCGTTCATAACGTCGCATGAACAATATAGGAAATTTAAAAGTTTATTTCATACATTTATACAATTATCGAAATTATCTAGATGTTGAACTTGCTTAATTTGGACTCTGTTATTTCCCGCACGCACGAACATACAAACACATGTATTATTAAACTATACCATTTCGTTTTAAATGTCACTTTATAATATACTTTGTCTACTTATATCGAAATTGAAATTAAATTTTCCTGTAGGAATCCCTTGACAATAATTTTTCCACTGTTTGTCTAAATAAGTAAACATAATATATGAGTATCCCGAACGTAAAAACAAAACCTTTGAATTTGTCAAACACAATACCGTACTGAAAGAAACGACACAACGTGATAAGAGATTATTTGAAAAAAAGGAGCTTATATATTTTTCAAGTACATGTGTATTACGGTTTATAACAACACAATGTATACATCAATCCTTACTAAAACCACAGACATACTACTGAGATGACACCCAAACGTTTTGTTTTTATCAACCTTTACTTGAAATACTGACCTTGCTGAAATAACGTATACATTGTGTATTATACAATTATTGTATTATTGCACTAATATTGTACAATATGGATCCATAATATTGTTGAATAATGTATAAGATACATAGGAAATGACAGAGAAACCGCGATTAACAATGAATTAATGACTTGTCGCTTAACGATTCGTTCATGACCTTATTATCTAATGGTATTTAGTGTCATCCATACATCATTGGTTTACAGGAACGGGTCCTGCTCTTACTATCGACGCGAAACTGTAACACAACGAAATATGGACGATATACACGCGTATAACATCGCACGAACAGATTTTATTTACCGAAATAACGATGTTTTTGGATGATATGGAAGTATAACATGTACAGATTTACTTTATTGGGAATAACGAGGTATACAGTTCGTATGCATATGGTGTATAACTATCACTACGTGGCGAAGCATTGCTTAATCAATTACGTGACATACATGTGCATGCCATGAACACGTCGGTTTGATTCATCGATAGTTAGAGATGTTTTGTTCAAAACAAGGACTGATAAATAGACATTATTATCGTAACACTGATCTGCTTGATACATATAAAAGCAATCTTAAAATACTTCTGCGACAATGTTTATCACAACCCGTCTTTTATGGAGATGTGATTTACAACTTAGGAAGATCAACGGTCGTGATTATTTTCGTGAGTTATTTATTAAAATTATTAGAACATTTATAAACGGAGGTTACGACCGAAGTATTCTGCGGCGCACTGCATGCTTAGTTGTAGACCCTTCTACAATTTTCAATTATGTTTTCCTCTTTGATTGTGCAACGACCGGACCGGCGGTGGACACTATGACAACGTGTTCCTAAATCCCTTAACTTAAGGCTTTGACCGTTTGATGTATGTCATTCACTCCGTTGTGTCGTGCCCTTAATGGTTTTCAACTTGATGCTCTGACTTCAAACAAGTCATCGTGTACACATGAGATTAGCTTCTTAGCTTTAATGTATTATTTTGATATATTACATACATGAACATATCTGTGTGTTTTCTAATTTACACCTATCTACGCTTTCTCAAATGTAAGGGGTTAACTCGGCGGGGATTATTTGTTATTTACACTGTCCTGTTATTTAGAGATGATGACAGGGTAAGAATGAGGTTTGATGCACCCTTGAACCGGTTTAAACTCCCCGGTGGTCCCTTTTGCCACTGACCGTTCCAAGACGGCACCCCTGTTGTCAAACCTTATATGTTTGGGATGTGTTTCTTTACTCAATGTGTTTGTGATGTACTTTTTGAATGACCTTTGCGTTGTAATACTTATTGGAGTGACTGTATTTGTGAATGGTACTGTTCTTGTTGGATGTATAACCTATTCTATGCGTATGTTCATCAACTATTATTGCTCGGCACTTATTTGGTTTAAACATATTTTATTTCAAAGATAACGCATTATACAAATGTTACATACAATAGGTAAATGGATTGGAACGAAAGCAAAATGCTTATAGAGATCCTAACCATAAGGACACTAATTTTAGCAAATAGATGCGGATACTATGGAAATGTGATCATGTGCTTGCCATGAACACAATTGATTGATCAAGATGTTGGGATACATGGTTCGTAAGAAAATAAGAGGACCTACAATAGGCCTGGATACCTTGACACACTATCTCTACCTAGAGAAACTTTACCCACCTAATAATGAATCATACACACTTGCCATGTATGTTTTGTAAAGCAATGATGTATCGAACTGCAGTTGTGAACTGTACTGCGAACATATCTAGTTGATGATTCTCATATTCTGATTGTTTGAGTCTTATAAGCATCTAATATAATAATATTCTTATTTATAGCTCTTTCTATATAATTTACACAATTTGCTCTTCCGAATGTTTGACCTAAAGAGGCCTTTATCAAGAGGCCCTAATATCAACCCATTTTGCGTTTGTGACGTCATATGCCTCTATTCTTTATCAACATTGCCGTTCATGTTTATCCTTTTATGAGACCCTTTATCTCATTTTTGGGTTTACTGTGTTCTGTGAAAGCTGCATATCCTGTTCGACTTTTATACTTATTTCCCTTAACACTGACTGTGTGCCTACATTGTTAGCTGTTTGTGAATGTACCGTGTTTAACTGAATTTTAAAACTGTACCGGTGTTGACGCCATGACGTTACATTGTGCATAACGTTGCAGCGCCAATTCGGGTTACTCAACTAAATTCTCTCCAAGAAATATTCAGTCCTCTGTAGAGAGCAAATTGTGTAACTGAATTACGCAAGGCCTGGCAGTTACATGCTTGTATGTAATTAGATTAATTAGACTGAACAAAGACCGAAATTAAATGGAATATTGACAACTAAGTTTCTTGTATTTTAAATATTTTATATTACAATGTGTTACATATAATAATTAACGTCCGCGTATATAGCAACTTATCAACTAGCAATACGCGTATGTCATAAAAGAAACTTTAAGGAGAATTTATATAAAATTAGCCGGGATAGAAAGAGTTATAGGCAACCAAGTTATCAAACGCCTCTGTTGTACAAATGCAAAGGTGGCTATGTGCCGACCATATTGTCGACATCACTCAGGACACTTGATTTACGCATCTTTCTTCTCATAAATAAAATTCGATTAAAAATCGTGTTGATATAAAACAGGTGCGAGTGTCTGTTTCATCGGATCGTTTCATCAGCATTCCAGTCGGTGATCATGGAAATATATCAGTAGGAGCATGTTTGTGATGGCGTGAAGGGTGTATAGTGGGTACGAGAGAGGGGGATGGTGTAGTACAGATTTATTTATAAGTTTGCTTATATGTGTTCTGGTCAGATATACAAATAGTGAAGGCATACTCTACTACTTTATGAGTGATACAGGCATGGTAAACATCTTAGAGGTGTCCATTATTAGCGATTGCTATCGACAGCTTGATGACAAACTTGCGGAGTGTGAAAAGGTTCCGATAGCAAGCAACGGAAACATAAATATAACGAGATTCACCCTGTTTTCATAACTCGATGGTTGATACATGTGTTTGGACGACGAAACAAATGTCTGCTTTTTTCTCTTTTATCTACTAGGTTAACGTACGGTAAAACGTTTTAATGACAATGGTTTGAAATAAGGTTCGTATATGTACTATTTTAGAATTCATAGTTGGTGTAACAGCAATGTTATGTTATTTAAGGTTCCATCGTGACTTTCAATATCGATATTTTTTCTCAGATTCACTCAAGTTGTTGATACTACAAGACTTCCTTAATAATGTGTGGCTTTCTCCACCGCTAGCCTATACCCATAAATCTAATAAAGCCTTATGCGTCCAATTAGTAAACCGCTGGCTGGTGCTCTTAGGTAATTGTCTCTATAATTCTTAGCCATGAATTCTCAGTGTCTGTAATGTCGTCCTTTTCCAAAGCATTATCCATTACAAGACATTTCTCAGACATTGCTAGGTCAAGATTGAACAAGATTGATAAAGAGTATACACTTTAATATGATCTACGTGTTTATCAACGTGTTTTGACCACTACGTAAATTTGTTTTATCGGAGTTAATGTTTCCTTTGCTGTCCTTGTTACTTTAAAATTGATTGTCATTAGGCAACACAGGCGTTGTATCATGCTCTATTACATTCATGGGAACAGTTTGAACAGTATTGTCAAGAGTTAATTATTGATTTCACTTTTATATCTACTTTTATATTTACACGTTGTGTCCCTAACTCTAGTAGAACAGATACACTCAAATCAATTCCCATTCGCTCCAAGTAAAGGATTGCCACAAATAAACAGACTTTATGCAAAGAATTCACATCAACTGTATACACTGCCAATGGGATTGAACCTAGGACTGATGAATTTCTGACAAAAATGAAAAGAATGATCCTACAGAAATCACAGCATTCAAACTCAGTGTCACCGTATATCCTCAATGTACCACATACAAGGATCAAATTGACAATACAATGAAAAGGACAATACCCAACTCAGAGAGTGGTGCAGACATTGTTGCCGACTTGGAACGGTCGGTGTGCACTAAAGCCCACTGGTAAGCTTAAATCGATTTTAATTATACACAGCCTCACTATTATCCTGTCTTCAGCACTCATATTGACAAGAAAGTGGAAATCAAAAGGAAATCTTTAACAATAAAGTTCAAATCCAGAGAATTTAGGAAACGATACACGTATATTATTTTGTAAAAATACATGGGTGCGAGGCAGCCCCGTATCTTTATTAAACACATTTGGTTCGACCGCAGTATTTCTGTTTCTGTTTAAAAAAGTGAAATTTATTCGAAATTATACGATATGTTTCAAAAGAAAGCATCATGTGACTCTAAATAGTTTGAACTAAACGTTTGGTACTTCTTCTTTTAATAGATTATTTTTTAAATGATGGTTTTTAATGCAACTAAACAATTCAATATAACATAATTATCTGAAGGACATGTCATGTTAAATTTTGCAAACGATGATCATGATTGATTGTGTAATATTCTTTCTCAATCCTCAATGCGGTCATGTAGGCTTGTCAATGCAAGTATTATCACTATTCTAAGACATATGAATCCCTTTAGAAGATTGCTATCATTCTCTTTCTTTTCAACACATAGATACATGCACATTGATATTTGCATGAGCATTCTTTTTATTTTGCATTATAGTACAACTTAAGTCCAAGAGGTTATATACTAATTTGTATTTTGCTTATAAAGCTTTCTTTCCTTGTAAATACATTTAAACGTGTAGTCTTCATTTAAGAACCAGGTTTTTCCGATGGAACAAGTATTATTTACGCCTTTCAAATAAACCAATAATTCGATTTAGTTTCGTTTGTGTATGTGTAGTGCTTGATGATGTAAAAGAGTCATTACAGGTTTCATGTCACATGGCTCGTAGTGCTAACGCAGCTCTTACGTATTATCAAAGCGGAAAATACAAAGTACGGTATTATACCGTAAAGGGTTAGCATGCTGGTGTTCATTTAATTAAAATACAAGTATAAGTATGTTTTATTATAGATATTGTTTTAAGTTTGAAATACACGGTTGATTTCTTCCTCAATTGGCCGGTTGTACGTGAACATGGAATTATTCTATTAAAGATAATGTAATTAAAAACAGCAACTGATTTGTTAATAGATTTGTTGATAAACGAGTTGTTCTGTTGAAATAATTATCGCGATATTCTATTTGCAAACGTATTGAGCTACATCTCAACTTAAAACGTGTATTGAGTTGAAGATATGTATGTGTACCATAATACATATAATTCAATTTTTATTAACCCACTTAATAATATGTCTCTGTTTTGATAAACATATATAAGTGTTAATAATTGGTTCCGGATAAGCAACAATTTCTATTTGAGCAGTCCATCCCATACAATGTTCTGTGAACTTCGCGTAAATGTTTACGAGTCCAAGTCCAGCCGAGAATGTTTTTCTGTGTTATTATTTCAAAATAGTGCTGACAAACCAAATTTATTCCAGACAGATGCATTTTATGACGCCAGAGACTTTCTACCGTAAACGAATGTTTTATCAAGTATTCCCTCCTGTTTTGAGTTGTTCATATCGCAGACATAGATAATGACATGTGTATTGATATATACATATTTAATTGCTGCACATTTCTTCACGGCAATGGATTAGAGCGATTATCAAGAGCGGTAGAATTCATATTTTATTTTTTAAAAGGTTGAATGTCTAATTGTTTATATTATGACATTTTTGCTTACAGCCACACTTTGTTTGTCAATGTTAAGGCAGTAGGAGTTGAGACTGACTCCATAACGCAATAGTCCATGATCCATGAATAATTTCTTTGCTGATACACATAACTTAATGTAGACTACAAAGAGAACCAATCAGCTGTAGTATCAGCACATTTTCACGACATTTACATACAACAGTAAGATAATTCACACTTGTATATAAAGATCTTTGCTCCTATGTACTATCTATTGGTATATATATATATCATTAGTATACTATTTTGATTGAAACAAGTAGATAAACAAGTCGAACAGGATATGTAGCAGCCACCAAAGAGAGCCGACCAATACTTTGTATAGCGTAACGAATTTTAGTGGTTCCAAAGTGGATGTATGTCTTACGTTTTATGTGAAAAAATCGTACTTTACGTGATTAAATACGCCCTCATCAGGATACGTTTATTGTACTGTACGTATGACTTTTAGGAATAATAAAATTCGTCCTGCTCGATTCATTTGTTATATATTTCTTACATGACTTTCGTAACAATAAACACGTCACATGGACATGTCACAGCAAGTTTGCTTGAAACTTTAGAGTTAATCCGTATTTCTCAAGATTCAAATGAACACGAATGGTTATAAAATTGTTGTAACTTGATTCTAGGCTTGAAGTTCGATTTTGTTTTGAGGATCTTTTAGAAGAGAGAATATAACATTTACAAAACATCAACTCTGCTTACTCTCGGATGAGATTTTACCTTTATAGTGTACTTTAACATACCACAATTTTGTGACTGTATCTCTTTCTGGATTTTATTTGAGAAAATAAACTGGTACTTCGATGTATTACTTAAAACATGTATATATCATTAATAGGCGTATTTAGAATAGACTGTATATATTATAAGTGGCATCTATCCTTTGACATATGCCTAGGCTAGCTAACCCGACAGTCTTCGAATTTGAACTGGTTTGCTGTGCAATCAAATGTAAAACCAAAATGAGGTTAAACTATAATAAATATGTTTCTCCTTACTTAATACGCATGCGGCACCCAGTTATGTTCCATTTTTTTCCGCCGTGAATCTGCATGTGGACTTTTTAGGAAAAGGTTTTCGGACAATTCCAGTTAAAAAGAAGCGTGCAGTTTATAGAAATGTCAACACTATAGTGAGTTGCATTTAGCTCTGATTGCATACATCTATACACTGACTGAAAGTATCTAAATGTTGAACTTGGTTAATTTGGAATTGGTTATCTCCAACAAGCCTACAACGCAAACAAATGCATTATAAACTATAGCATTTATTTTTAAGTGTCACTTTGCAATATAATTCGCCTTGTCACTATAACGAATTGATATCACATATTTCTGTGGAATCACTTTGAAAAAATATAAGCGTTTCTTTGTCAACACAATCCGTCCTGAAAAAACAACAACACACACTCGAAAGGTGGTGGGAGGCCATTTGGTAAAAGAAAGATTATATATATATATTCAATTACATGTGTATTACTGTTAATATGTCCTCATCATAATGCAATGTATACCTCAATAGGTACAGAAACCACAAACAAACCCATAAATACCTTTCTATAACCTTTTTTTAAAATACTGACAATGCTGTAACGTATAAATAATACATCAAACAACTACTGCACTGAGTCTTTATACCATGGATCCAAATACGTGTTACAAACGTATAGGATAAAAGGGAAATGACAACAGTGTGTTGTATTTCTCTAATTAGGCAGGATTCACAACAACTGGATATAAAATAGTTCATGCATAGGTTTACTATACATTAAATGTTCGTATAATATTCATATTTATAAAGCATTAAACTTGTTATTATAGTTATATATTAATCATCAAAAGGACTCTACAGACATAATACAATCGCTTCGACAATCAGAATTTCATTTTAAGATACAAAGCAATCCACTTTTATTTCTAATCATTTTTTCAATTAGTGTTATGGTGAAGCAATGCAAGTAATTCCAGAAAAGTTTACGCAGGAAGAAATTTGATAAAGTCTAACAAGAGCCAACAATAAAACCATAATCAGTTATGCATACAGATACAGTTCCACCAAAGCCACAAAAGGTTATAGCGGAACGATTCATGTCCATGAGACTGATGGATTAGTTATCAAGCCTAGACAATGCCTATGTACTAACACCGAATGAGAAACAACGACTAACAATGCATTAATGACTTGTTGCTTAACGATTCCTTCATTACCTTATTATCTAATGGTATTTAATGTCATCCATACATCACTGGTATACAGGAACGTGTCCTACCCTTACTATCGAAACGTAAATGTACGACAAAGAAATACGTACGATAAACAAGTGTACGACATCGCATGAACAGATTTTATTTATCGAAATGTCGATGCTGTTGGATGGTATAGAAGTATAAAATGTACATATTTACCTTTTTGGGGATAACGAGTTATACAGTTTGTGTGAACATAGTTTTCCTTATTAATTATTAGCTTCTTAGGTTTAATTTATTTTTTTTAACTATCACTACGTGGAGAAGCGTTGCTTAATTAATTACGTGACATACATGTGCATGCCATGAACACGTCGGTTTGATTCATCGATAGTTAGAGATGTTTTGTTCAAAACAAGGACCGATAAATAGACATGATTATCGTAACACTGATCTGCTTGACAAATATAATAGCAATCTTAAAATACTTCTGCGACAATGTTTATCACAAGCCGTCTTTTACGGTGATGTGATTTACAAACTTAGGAAGATTATCGGTCGTGACAATTTTCATGAGTTGTTTATTAAAATTATTAGACAATTTATAAACAAAGGTTACGACCGAAGTATTCTGCTTCGCCTTACATGCTTAGCTGTATGTAATTATGCTTTCCTTTTTGATTGTGCAACGACCGGACGGGCGTTGACTCTATGACAACGCGTTTCTAAATCCTTTAACTTAAGGCGGGAGCCGTTTATGTATGGCATTCACTCCGTTTTGTCGTGCCCTTAACGGTTTCCCCTTGATGCTCCTACTTCAGACAAATCATCGAGTACATGAGATACATCAAGATTAGCTTCTTAGGTTTAATTTATTTTTGATATATTATATACATGAACATTTCTGTGTTTGTTTTATTACAACTTTTTACGCTTTTTCAAATGTAAGGGGTTATCTCGGCGGGAATTATTTTGTATTTAACTGTCCTGTTGGTTAGGGATGATAACAGGGTAAGAAGGAGGTTTGTTGCACCCTTGAACCGGCTTAAACTCCCCGGTTGTCTCTTTTGCCACAGGCCGTTCCAAAGCGGTACCCCTGTTGTCAATCCTTATATGTTGCAATGTTCTTTTTTACTGAATGTGTTTGTGATGTACTTTATGAATACTTGTTGGAATGGCTGTATTCTGTGAATGCTACTCTTCCTTTTGGACTTATAATCTTTTCTATGCATATGTTGATCAACTATTAATGCTCGGCACTAATTTGACCAACTAATTGCGGATACTATGGACTTTGCATTAAACACGACTGATCAAGATATTGGGATACTAGCGGGGGAAATAACCAGAAAATAGTTCCGATCGTTATACAAGAACGTTATACAAGCTAAATCAATTTCGACCATTTTCAAGATGGCCGCTAAAATTCCAAGATGGCCGGATTTTTTTTTTAGATATAAAATACAGCTGTATTTTAAGCTAATATTTAATCCCATTAACTATGTTTTGGCTTCGACTGTAGGAACAACAATCATGGTCGCAAATATGCTGGCATAATTATGCCATTATTCAAAATACATATATGATTATACCCCGACCACAACAAATTATATGTTCAATATATGCATTATATTTTGTAGTGGATATCAGATGTTCGGGTATTCATATAATTGCGGATATATTTGTATAAAAACATATCTAACGAATCTGAAGATGCTTATTAACGTAACTTACTTACTATTTGCTATTTATTATTGACAACTAAATCATTAACCCACCCACAAACAAAACCCTAAACATACAAAAATACTACCCATTTGACATATTTTAAACTTTGTATTTTGTCTTTCTACTTTTTCTTATAATTGTGTCTACCAAACTTTGTGGAGGGGAGACCTATTGTGTTTGTGCTGTCTGTTGTCTGTCTGTCTGTCTGTCTGTCTGTCTGTCTATCTGTATGCCACAAACATTGTCCAGACTAGTTCTCCTGAAGCCCTTGCCGGATTTCAACGAAACTTTGCATGAATGATCAGCATCAAGCCTAGTCGCGCCTGTCGTCGCCATGTTCCGGTTGAATGATTTTTAGCGGAATTATGACTCTTTAAAGGTTTTAATACACAAACATTTTCCGGACTACTTCTCCCGAGCCCCTGGCTGCATTTCAACGAAACTTGACAAGGAGGATCAGTTTCAAGTCTAGTTGCGCATATCGTCGCCATGTTTGAGTTAAGCGGAGTTATGACCCGTTAAAGGTTTTAATACACCATTTTTGTTCGAACTTGTTCTTCTGACCATATTTCAACGAAACTTGGTAGAGATGAGTATTGCCAAGAAAGGATAGTTTCTCGCATATTAAAATCATGTTCCAGTTGAAATATATTTGGCGGATTTATGGACTTTTCTCCAGGGGGAGACATCTGTTTTCTTTTACAAACAACCTCTTATTGTTGCTTGTTTTGGATATTTGTTTTGGTTGACTGTGTTCTGTGAATGCTACACTTCCTGTTCGACTGGTGTGCCTACTTTTATATTTAGTCATACTACTCTCAATAAATACTGAAAAGGTGATCCCTTGGAAGCAACAAGTTTGCATTAAATCCCCAGCGGCCTTTTTTGCCACTGACCGTTCCAAGGCGGTATCCCTATTGTCAACCTTTTTGTGTTTGTGATGTCTTGTTTGGCCTTTTTTCATCTTTAAATTTGTTCTTTGTTTCTGTGTGTGTTTGTGGTTGACTGTCGTCTTTGAATGCTGTTTTTCCTGTTAGATTTTTATATATATATATTATATTCAAAACGGCATGCATAAATACATAACGTGGAAAAACAGAGTATGAAAGGAGACATTTGGAAATCACCGAATAAATAGAAAACATATTGCAGTCCCGGTTTTATTTAGACATTTCGTGAACGGTAGTGAAAAGTGCTTGCTATCTTTCACGCCTTCTAGCCCCGGGTTGAGACGAACTCAGTATTTAAAATGTCAATAGTACATACATTTTAGCCATCCCGAAGAAGGTTTGCATACGACGATAAACATGGAACCCTCAATGCGGTATTGTCACACCCTTTTACGGCCAGCGGCGTATGGTCCCAGTTTCTAACAAAATGCTTTGCCCTAAACGAGAAAACAATGGGTGAAATAGACAAAAAGGAATTTAGTTGGGAGCAGAAGTTATGAAGCCAGCGTATCAAAGGTAACAGCCATTATACTAAATTTCTCTTTTCATATTTTTTTAAATAACAAGCAGGACAAATATGCTAATGGCGATTACACCCTACTCAGAACCGCTAAAGGCTGGACTAGTGGAACCACCTCCTCGAAATTAAATGCAGTATGGCAGCATTTGAAACTGCTATTTATACATTTTTTTCTTACAATCACATTTCTGAATTGTGTGTGGTGAAGTGGTCAACAGCTTCTTCTCAAACCCATTTAGACGGATAAGGCATAACTCGATCTTTATTAAAAATGGACCTATTTTCGGCATGTTGCTGAAATTTACAACAATTTCTGTTGCAATTGTAAGTATGTTGCAAGCCTGCCATGCAGACTTTCCCCTGTGAACATTGAACCTGAAATAACCTTTGTCCTGATACCAGAACCTCTTGTACTTAGCGTTTCAAACTGCCACTAAGATATCTGTTATACGTGACGTCGATATAGTTGCGTTGTCTAAAGTAAGATTCAAACGTTGGTCTCATACTTTGAATAAATTCATTACTAGTTCAATGACGTTCTTGAAATTACTAAATATGCGTCATCTCAGTGACTTGGCGGAAGCCAGAGCCACACGAGAACAAACCATTGAGGGCACGACAAGACAAGATTGCACCTACTGAAATTATTCTAGCTAAGTGCAAGGCTAAGATTAACATGCACATTTTATACTTCATACTGACTAGCCGATTATAACGGTCCAATGATTGATTGGTTACATACAACCGATTGTTATTGGTGATTAATTGTAAATTTCAACCGATTGTCCATCACTAGACGACACCCAGTACGACTGAGTAACAGTCAGTGGAATTTGAACTAACATTCTAGCCGGATCCTATTGAGATGTCGCCATAAAAGCTAGCCTTTTCGGAAAGTAACGAATGCAAGGCATACCCTCTATCTATGTCGTCATAAAATCTAGCTCTGTTCCGAGACAGTATAAGCCTATTTATTTATATATACAAACAAACTAAGTCAAACTATATTTACCATGCATAACGTATTGGTCGCCTACACAGTGGGCCATTGACTTAACATCAACTCCAAAGGATGGCATACTATTCCTGGCTCAAATCTGGTAATGGGGAAATGCATTTAAAAACATGAGACATGACCCTACCAGTAATCTGGATGTCATCTTCAAGACCAGTATCCTAACCGATAGGCGTACAAACAGGAAGAGCCAGCCTCCCACCCCAACCCCCAGTAATCTTATGGCGGGGGTGGGGAGGTGAGTATGTTTATGGATCACTGGGTATGACAATGTGTCAGAAAATTGTACTTTGTCACTGGGAATTTAATTAACCAATTGACAGAGAAAATGGGTTTGTTTAAACAATATCTGATAAAAAATATGTAAAACATTCATTTTGCTTCTTCTGACATCCCAGTATCTGAAATGTTTATACACCACTGTAATTGCTTGGCCTTCACAGATGAAGTCATGGTTTAAATTATTGTCTGTTATGGTCGTCAGATCGGAAAAAAATGTCAATCATTTTCATATCCATTTAGGACTTTTAATATTGAACAGCTCTGTAGCTAATTTATGCCGAAGCAATCATTTGGTGCTTCTGACCTCTACCTAGATATGTTTCAGTAATCATGAGAAAGCGTCTCAGGGTCTTCACTAGGAAGATTCAGACTCTGATAGAGCTGGCTTTCGTCAGAACATATTATGATGATAGTACTGTATACTATATATCTGTATGATTTGACTTCGTTTGAATTTTATCTGTTAACTTCTGTGTATGATAGAAGCGGCATATATATATTTGATCCATTTTTGACCGTGTATTTGGAGGTAATTATCATAAATTTGTATGTTTATTTACCATTTTCGTATCATTTTGTGAGGTCAAAATACCGCTGAAGTATCGAAGGACCACCACGGACAATTTACTGATGCATCAGTGCGATCATCCCGGCTCTTGACACTCAAATAAGAGGGATAGATGCGGGAGGTTGTGTTTTCCCGATTTTCTTCGTTTTCCCAGCTTTACTAGGTGATCTTTGAAGGGTACCTGGAGTTTTAAAACTAATTTGTTATGAAATAGGACAAACCAGCATTTGTTGTTGAAAAACGCCCCTTACTTAAACGCAAAATATAGTGACATTCAGTCTGAATGTCACCATATTTTAATTTTATTTCAGTCATACACACAATGAGACGTTTTGTTACTTTCATTTATAAAATCTGCATTTAAATCTTCTGCAGTGATAGTCTCTCAATACCCTTCACATTAAAAAAGAGTGTTTCTTGTAAAAGTTGTTTATTTGATATTTGTTTGTTTGTATGGTGTTTTACGTCATTTTCCACACATATAAGGTCATATATGACAGTCGATTTTCCTATTTTGTGGTGGAGGCAGATCATCCACCTTTCTTGGGTAGAACCAGTACTGTACACAATCCCGCCATCCGTAAGAAACGACACTTCCTCACTTACAAGTTGAGGTCCCAGTGTGATTCGAACCGGCACCGATAAGACGCGGGTAGGTTTACCGCGAAACGACCACGGATGCGCTCTAAAACAATTTTTTAAACAAGCAAATATATTGTTGCATTATTATAAGGTAGTTAAACAAATGAATGAAAGATCGCTAAAATAATAAAGGCCACTGTCTAAGTGTGGCTTGTGGCGTCATGACGTCATCCGAAAGGGCTTCCAGTGACGTCATTTTAAACATATTCTAATCGCTTTATCTTCTTCACCACCATATCTCCTGCATTTACTATAGGATTTGACCAAAACTTTCACAGATTATATAGTTCAGGACGTAGTTGTGCAAGAATCTAAAAGGTCGTCATGATGTCATCAAATATGAACTTAGCCAGTGAAGTCATAATTTAAAAATTCATGAAAACATCATTTAGCCCCAGATTGTAATATTAATGCATTTTTAGGTGAACAACAGACACCATTGTCTTTATCAGCATAGCCCGTTGTGACGTCATCTAATTTGTAAAGCCTGTATTGATCAGGTTCTGGTCACAATCTGATCGCAATCTAGTTGACAGTAAAAATTCTTTCTGTACTTGAAACCAGCAAACCGTTCAGCCAAAAGACAATTATTGTCTTAATTTGATTCCGTAAGGTACCTTCATAGTCTAACTCAAGGGTTATTCGTCCAGAGTTCAACACTAGAGTGCGACTCAAACCATCACTTTGAACCAAGGCCAAGTTTATGTGGCCGTCAAGTTGACCCCTTTGCATTTTCCCACACTGAACTGAAACCAACTGTTTAAATGACATTTTGTGTATGTCACAGGAAGAGGTGTCGACGTCGCAGGGAATGGATTATAGTAGTTACGTTGATCACTCATAATAGCTGTTCCAATTCCAGCCTTCATGTATATACAAGGTAATAGTGTTCAGTTTAAAAAAACTGACACTCAGTGACACTCTTGTACACTCGGTATCCCCGCCAGGTTATAATCTCTAAGAAACAAGGCAGCGTAAAGAGACAATAATATATTATAAGTAAAACACATACATGACCATGTTTAGATAATATTAAAAAAGCCTAAAAAGCGACAAAGTAAGAACTCAATGACTTGGCAGAAGCCAGAGCAACACGCAAACAAACCTTTATGGGTACGACAAGACAAGATTATAGACAAACATCAAACGATACCGTTTTTACCGGATTTATGTAGACTTGATCATAGGGTCCACAATCTGTCCGGTCATCGCACAATCAAAGAGGAAAGTATAGTGGCGAACTGTAAATCGGTCAACAAATAACATGCACTGCGTTGCAACATGAGAGGGTCATATCCTCTTTGAATAATTTTTTAACAAATTTAATAAATATTGTATGAACGTTTTATGGCCAAGGATCTTACGAAGTTTGCAAATCACGTCACCATAAAAGTCAAGTTGGGATATTCCTTGTCGCAGAAGAGCTCTTAAATTTATTTTATATATTAAAAGTAGATCCAGGTTAAATAATACAAATTTGCAAATAATTTTCGAATTTTTTGGTCAAGGTAGCCCTGCTGGAGTAGCTTTTAAGTTGAGAAACACATACCCCATAAGAAGTAGCTCGGGGAATATGAATGTGGATAATTAACAATAATAAAATTAAAATTGTCTCTACTGTCATAGAATTTACTAATTATTTGGTAGTTTTCAATAGAGAGATGTAAATCTAAAAAAGAAGCGACAGTATCAGAAATGTTAGCTTTGTTGAGTTGAAGTTCCTTAGGAAAGACATTATAAGCAATAGTAGAAAGTAAAGGATCGTCAATGTTCAATATGTCATCCAAATACCGAGAGGTGTCATTAAAGGCTTTAATTACATCCGAATGAGTATCGGATGAGAGACTAAATATAAAATCTCTTTCATAGCAATAGAAGTACAACTCTGCGACAAGATGTGCACAGTTGTTACCCATAAGGATACCAACAATTTGTCTATTAACGGTAGTTCCATACCTTGACGAAAATATTATCTAATAGAAAAATGGTCTTAACTGCCAGTATTAGTAAAAAACGCTTCGATACTACTACAGGCCAAAAATGTAGTTTTTTCTCTAGCGAAGGTTATTTGAATAAGAGCAATAAGCTTGACTTTGACAAGGTGATGTGGTAAGGTTGTATATAGTGTAGAGAAGTCATAAGTACTTACAGATGAAACTTGACGTTTATTACAAATTTTATCAAGGACGTCTTCTGTATTTTTAACGTACCAACATAAATTAATCCCAGAGTTTTCATAAGATTCAGCAAAATATTGTTTAACGTGATCTTTAACGGCAGTAAGACAAGAAGTTAAAGGTTTGGCATTACGTGGTCCCTCCTTAATTCCATTAAGCGATGGGAAAGCTTATATTAGCAGGATTTTATAGTAGATATTTGGACAATAAAACATGTTTAAAAATATATTTACTGAAAAATACGATAACCTAATAAATGGTTTAATTTTACAATATGCAAACTTTTTAATCCGAAATTAAGAATTGAAAGTTAATACTCGTACAACGTAATGGAGTTGTTTGTGGTGGTGAAGGCACTAAAATTTGAAATTAATTATATCGTTGGCAGTTTGTTTTGCTTTTCGTCTACCCAAGCCTTGAAAGTGGTACACCGAATAATATGTGTGGAAACAACATTCTCCCCCAGTAGATTAGACTGGAGTATACGAATTAGTGCTACTGAGTTCAGTGATAAAACACTGACGTAATGTAGGCGTCAAACAATGATTACATTATAAGCTGCTTTATCTGCAGGAACTAAAATAAATGTATAATGAAATTCTTGAATTCCCGATTTTAAATTACGAAAGGAAAACCTAGGTATCGGAGGAAGAAAAGAGGGATTAGCGATATAAACGTTAATAATTAAAAAAACAAACTTTTTCCAAGTAGAAAGAGGGTTTAGGTTCGTATATTCTCTACGACTTCATTTTATACCAAAATCCTCTATGGATTGGGCGATCTGAGCACGACATGCATTAAAATCAATAATTGAAGGTAATCTATTCTTAGGACAATTAGAAAACCGATGACGAATACGTTTATTTACAATTACCAGATGAGTGATGACATGACCTGCTGGAGCATAGATGCTTTTTATAGTACACATTCCTTATTTACTATATCAAGGTCAGAAACTATTTTGTTGTAGTTGAAAATAATATTTCTAATTGTTTTTTATACTTATAACAAATTACAGGATTTTCTGAATGTTGGGAATAGTTAGGAATAGAATCAACTACATGATTATCTCGAAATATATTTTGCATGCCAATGAAATCAATACCCTTATTAAGACATAGTATTTTTAGAAAATGCCTGACGTGAACAGACTCCTTGTCACTATGGGGTAGGAGAAGCTTTGAATTATAGCAGCAGTGTTATACAAGGGATCTGTAAGAATGAGCATTTTGTCAGCTTGGAAATAGACAAAGAGGTAAGACATGAAAGCATAGAGTGTTTTCCAGACTGTTTAAAAACAATATGCAAATCAGCGACTGACATAGTTAAACGCGATTTACGTTTGATGTCACCATTATGCCTACGACCATGAGACCTAGAGTTACGCTTTCGAATAGAAAATATAGAAAAATGTCATTATTAGGATCTTTTGAAATATTCCTTGTTGATAAATATAGTCATTAAGGCCGAGTGGATATGGTGTCTGCAAGTTTTTCATCCGCTTAAGTTCAATATGTCTAGCTTTTATTTTAAAACTTTTAGTAGCATCATTATCATTAGTCCAATAACTCTGATTTTTATTTTGGCAAAGTAATGTCCCCTTCCATAAAGTCTTAACCTGCAACATAACCAAACACATAACTGGCCGTAACTTCAGAAATAGTTGACCTACGTTCATGAAACTTCACACACGTATTCATTTTACCACTCAGGTTATCTTTACCCATGACCAATAACTCTGACTTTCATTTCAGCTATACCTATTTAACATGCAACCTAACCAAGCGCATAACTGGCCAAAACGTAAAACGTATTTGATCTATGTTCATAAAAATTCCCACACATCTTTATCTTGCTCAAAGAAATGTTGTTACACATGTTCAATAACTCTGACTTTCATTTTGCCGGAGTTATGCCTCATTTCATGAAACTTTAACCTGAAATCTAACCCAGCTCATAACTTTGCAAAACACTGACGTATGATAAAACCTGCTTAATAATTACAAAGAATTGCACCTCCTGTCTTCAAACTTCAACACCCTTCTAGCGTTTATTTTTGGTATATGATATAAATACAGTTTAAAGATTTTGGCCTACCCAAATGTAGAGTCTCACTTTATTGGCACCGGCTTGCCATATTCTTGCAAGGATGTCGTGCTAAAATTAATTACCCCTTTCACCGACTTTGTGTTTGTTGCTTCTTAGGGATCTCCTTTTCAGTATTTATTTTAATTTTATTATAAACCTATAAATGATTTATAAGGATTTCTTGGTGACATATTTTTAGCATCAGACAAAAGTGATATCGTCAGTGACGATATCATTTTTTTCTATATCATCACTGGTGTGACGATATCTCTTTGCCGGAACTACTTTTCTTACCATTTTTGTATTTAATGGTGCTGTAGATTGCTATTGCTTTCAACCAGCAAATTTTAACGGCTCATTTAAAAATTATTTTATTTTCAATTAAATATCCTTTAGAAATCACTAATAGGTATAAAATAAATAGAATAATCAACAGTCTCTGTGTGATACGAATACTATGTGACTCAAACACGTAATTCGGTTAAACAAATCGTTCTTCGAACTCGTTTTTTAACAGAATTACGTGTTCTCGTGACATATTTTCCGTATCACGCTGAAACTGTTGATTATTCTCTATATATCCGTACATCACATGCGATGACACATGTGTTATAGCTTTTTTTGTTAAGAGAATTAAAATTAAAATCAACAACATATATATTAATAGATTTGTTGATAAATGAGTTGTCCTGTTAACATAACTGCAGCGGTATTCTATTTGAAAATATATGCATATATCTACATTTCAACTAACTTAAATGTACTTTGTGTTAAAGTCATGTGCGTGTACCATACTATATATAATTGAATTTTTACTAACCCACTTAATAATATGTTTCCCTTTTCATAAACACATCTGATTGCAAATAGTGGGTTTCGGATAAACGAACGTTTATATTTTAGACATATTCATTTTGTGACGCCAGGGTCTTTTATACCGTATACGAATGCGTGTTTTATCACTTGTTTCCCCTGTTTTGAGTTATTCACATAGCAGACGTAGATAAGGACATTTATATAGATATATACATATTTAATCTTCGCACATTTCCTAACATCAGTAGAGTAGATGACAGGATTTTTATCAAGTGAGTTAGAGTTCATATATTACTTTATTCTAGGATGAAATCAATGTCTAATTGTTCTTATGATATTCGTTTGAAGTCCATAACGCAAAATCCTATGATAGCAGGATTACTTTGCTGGTGCAATTCGACTTATTGTTGATTAAGAAAGAATAACAAAAAAAGTAGTGTTAGCACATTTTCTGCACAACCATCACATTTCCGAAACAGTCAGATAATGTGCACATTTATTTACAGATCTCTGCTCCTATGTGTTATCTATTGGTATATGTCTCTTTAGCATACTGTTTTGACTAAACTGTAGATACAAAAGTTGAACAGGACATGT
The DNA here is from genome assembly GCA_037043455.1 of Cyrtodaria siliqua. Taxonomy (NCBI): domain Eukaryota; kingdom Metazoa; phylum Mollusca; class Bivalvia; order Adapedonta; family Hiatellidae; genus Cyrtodaria; species Cyrtodaria siliqua. The sequence goes on along the minus strand of JAWPHD010003048.1, from coordinate 173,592 downwards.
AGCATCCACTAAATGTAGACAACCAATACTATATATATAGTGTAAACGACTTTTAGTGGTCTCGAAGTGAATGTGGAGTGCGTGGTCCAGTGGTAGAGCGCCGAAATCCAGACCGAGAGGTCGTGGGTTCGATCCTCGCCGCGTCCACGTTATTTATCCTTGAGCAAGATAATTAATCCACATTGGTTTTACCCAGGAAGCCATCGAGAGTGATTCATCTAAGTTGCAATAACTTGTTTCGCAATCCTTGTAAAATAAATGTGTTTAAACTAAAGTGCATGTATATTTCTTTTACGTTATATGTGCAAAGTTCGTCTTTCATGAACAGTCGCAATCAAACCGAGACTGCAATATTTCGTATGGATCGTGCTCGGCCATTTTTAAAGGTCCATTATTATACTATTTTGTACGTGATTAAATACGCTCTCATCAGCAGAATATGTCTAAGGGATACGTTTATAATAGTTTAGAAGGGAGAATATAACATTTACAAAATATCAACTCTGCTGACTCTTTCGCATTTGATAGTACGTTTATATTGTACTTTACCATACCAAAGTTGTGTGCTTGTAACTCTTTTCTTTTTTTATTTCAGAAAATAAACTGGAACTTCGATGTATTACTTAAAACATGCATAATAATACATAGTAGGTATATTATAAGAGGCATTAATCCCTGGACATATACCTAGCCTAATTAAGCCGACCTTCCTGGATATTGGAATTTCTTTGATGTTCAATTAATTTAAAATCGAAGTGGAGTAAGTCAAGGCTTGCTATTCATATACAAATAATTAACTGTTATAGAAATAATGATTTAGCTCTGGACTTAATATTTGTGATACATCCAGTTGTGTTTCATGTTTTCACTGCTGTGAATATCGATGTTGATGAAATTTTGTTCGCACAAATCAAGTTAAAAATAAGTCTGGAGTTTATAGAAATGTCATCACTATAGGGAATTTCATTTAACATTTATTTCATACTGAAATTATCTAGATGTTCAACTTGCTTATTGTATTCTATGGAGATGTGATCTATACACTTCGGAAATTACAGGTCTGACAGATTTCCTGACCGCTTTACAACATTAATGAGAAAGGTTGTCAACAAGTAAATAAAAATAAACGATACGACACCTTAGTAATAGAACGCAATTCATTCTTGGTGATTGACCCCTCACAAGTCAGTCACTACGCTTTCACCTGACAACCTCGTAGGACTCCATGATTGCACCTTCTGAAACCCTGAGGTTGGTGCATGAACTTTCACACCTGAGGTTTTCTGGTCGTAGCTTAGATTGGGTTTCTCCTTAGCTACAACTGTTGTGGTTGTTCAGTACAATTCTGGATATATCCTGAGGTGTTTCTGATATGTACGTGTATCGTTTCCTAATGTCGCTTGAGGTGGACTTTATTGTTAGAGATTTACTTTTGATGAGATTTACTTTAATTTATACTGTCTTTTTCATTTGAGCGTTGAAGACAGGATAATAGCGAGGTTGTTCACACTTATAATATATTTAAGCTGACCAGTATGCCTTATTGGCTACTGACCGTTCTGATTTCCTACTATTATAACGAAATTCCGAACAAATATTTCGTTAGGAATCACTTTAAAAGATGAGTTATTTTCATTGCCTTCCAAAATTAATGTATGATTTTCCCGAACCCGAAAGCAAAACCTTTGACCTTGTCCAACTCAATCCGTAGTGAACCCCCCCACTCCCCCCACCCCCCCACCCCAACAAAAAATGGTAGCAGTTCATGTGGAGCAGCCGAAAACTTATATCTATTTTTCAAGTAAATGTGTATTACTCTTTACATTTCCTAATACTTATAACAACACAATATATACCTCATATCCGTATTAAAACCACAACCATACTCATGACACACAACACACATAGCCTGTGTATAAACAAACCTTTACTTGACCATATCTGCTGAGATAGCGTATACATACTATGTTACACTATTATTGCATTACTACTGTACAATATGAATCCAAGTTATTGTTGAATAATACATAGGATAAATCGGAAATTGTGTTTCTTGTCATTAGGCAGGATTCACAGCAGCTGGATATAAAATAGATCAGGCATAAGTATACAAAACGTAACATTTTAGTATATTAAGTTATACAACATTAAACCTGTTATCCTAGTTCTGTGCTAATTGTCAATCAAAAGGACTTTACATACTTAATAAAGTCGCTATGAAATGCATATTTTCATATGAGACCCAAAGCAATCCATTTCTATCTCCAATGATTTTTCAAGTGATATAGAGATACAATGCCAGTAATTCCAGACATTCTTAGACAGGAAGAAATCTAATCAAGTCCAACAAAAGCCAACAACCGTTATCAGTTATGTATACAGATACAGTTATCCATCAAAGACGCAAACGGTTAAAGCGGCACAATTCATTTCCACGGGACTGTTGGATTAGTTGTTGAGCTTATAAAAGGTCAATAGGCTTGGACTGAACGATAAACCACGATTAACAATGAGTGAAGGAATTGTTGCTTAACGATTCATTCATTACCCTATTATCTGATGTTATTTAGTGCCATCCTTGCATCACTGGCCTTATACAATGTACATAATTATTTGTTTTCGGAAAGAGAGATACATAGGTCGTATGAATATGTTGTATAACTATCACTTCTTGACGAAGCTCTGTGCAATTACGTGATATACATGTGTATGCCATGGACATGTCGGTTAGTTCGAGATGTTTTGGTCAAAGCAAGAACAAACAAAATAGGCATGCATACGTTTAGAATATCTGTAATCTGACATGTCTAAAAACTTGCACCAGTATATTATACAATTTGTCATGTATGTGATACAGAGAGGAAACCGACCACATTCGCCTAACGTAATACAGTTATTTGCCGAGGAATTAATGTGTAGATATCAGATATCTTCTGCAAAACTCATTTGGAACTGATCCAGTTACATGAGAATACGTATACTTACTATATCTTCCCCAAGAAACCTTACATAACTAATAATGAATCATATATACGCGCCATGTATGTCTTCTAATGCAATGATATATAGAAATGTAGTCCATACAGCCAACATAACTAGGCAACTAACATGATATGAAAATACAATATGCAATTGAATATTGTATTCAAATCTCAAAACATATCAATTGCATATGTATTAAACACAATTTACTGTAAAAATAACCGTCTTCTGAGATGTTGAGCCTTAACAAACATCTAATGTTATCGAGTATTAACTTGATTTCATCTGATTTTGGAAGTCTGTCCAGATAAATAGCGTGTTCCATTGTCTGAATAACCACGATCCTTCACAAATAACACCTCGTAATTGTTGACAACTTCCAGAGCTTAACATCTGCTGCACGTTACAGGCGGAATGCTGAGAGTTATTAGAATGCTGACGAGATCAACGAAACATATGAATATGTTTACTTACTTTCAGACATTTCTCCGACACGCAGACTTAAATGAATTGCTTTCCGTAGTGGGAATTCTCTGAGATATCACGCATGTTGACGTTAATCATTCAGATAAAGAGTAGAAACATTCTTCAGACATATTTAATAAGACGTTACATTCCAGCAACAATTGTCTAAAGGGATTGCAAATGACACATTCTAAGTGCATTAAGCAAGGCCTGGCAGTTACATGCGTGTATGTAATTAGTTTTATTGGACAGAAAAGACAACTACTTACAATGGACTATTGACAACTGTTAACATATTAAGGGAACTACGTGCTGATCATAACGTCAACAATGGTAGTGTCAACACTCGTGGGACTTTTATAGCCACTTTAGTACGCGTAATTGAAATGGAACACAAGCATTCGCTAACGTCTATTAAGCGTCATTATTCTCCTAAATGTAATTTGATTAATACTTGAAGCAATTTAATTTTCTTGAATATTGAAATAAATATTTGGAATATAGTATAGTTAATTGGTATGTGTATTGAAATCATTTGTTTACTTGTCAATACTTACTATCTTCACATTGTTAAACAAAGTAATTGCTGTTAAGAAATCATGCTAAGTGCTATTAGCACGTATGTCTGTTATTTGAATTAGTCGTGTTTTAATTTGAATTAATAATAACGTCGATTTGGAAATAGCTTTCAGATTTAATCTCTTTAATAGGCTGGAAATAACAATATACAAATTTAATTTACGCGATGACGTGTTTAAAGATAGTCTCCACTGTTCAATGCCCGTATAAAGCTCATATTAATTACTAACGGCTTCAATGTGTTTTTTATTCACATCAATTTCGAGAAAACTAATTTCGGATTGATTATTTGAATACTTGCACACACCGGACAATTATTCATATTAAAACTCATTTTAAATGGAATCCAATCCCAAGACAGATTTTTGAAAACGTTTTATGATTGTGGACCATATGATTACGCCTACAAAATCCCCAAAGGACGGTAGCGTTTGATGTTTGTCTTAGATCGAGTGGTGTCGTACACATAACGGTGCTCTGCCTTCTGCCATGTCATTGAGTATTTGTATTTGCTTTGTGGATTTCTAGGTTTTTGCTTTTTTCTTCATATATATACATGGTCATTTATGTGTTATACTTATATTGCCTTTTAATGCTATCTTGTTTGTTAGAGAATATTACCTGGCAGGGATATCTGTATTTACACCGTCCCGTTTTATTGGGATGGCAATAGTGTAAGAATGAACTTTGGTGCACCCTAGAACCTGATTATAGCTCCAGCGGCTTTTTTTGGCACTGACCGTTCCAAGGCGGTAGCCGTTTGTCAACCCTTTTATGTCTGTGATGTCATATCTTGCCTTTTTCATCTTTGTAATTATTTTTTATTTCTGTGTGTGTTTTTGGTTGAATGTGGTCCTTGAATTCTACATTGTCTGTTCGACTTTTGTTTCTACTGTTACACTGACAATTTTAAAAATGTTTGACTAAATACGTCGAAATTTGGCTAGTGACCCCGGGAATTTATCAATGACCTTATATGAATGTTTTACTAAGTTACCTATTTTTTGGTAAATTAAGCTTCAATGCAAATAGATGTGCCCAACATGTGAACAGTTATATTAATTGGCTTGAGGTCACGTACATATTCAATCGTATACATATATATACAAACTAATGCTAATTAATTCAATAGAAGTAGCGCAATACTAATATGAGCTCCTGTGTGTTAATTGTATCTTTCTTCAACTGAATTGAATTGAACCTCTCTTCAATTGAATTTAACCTCCCTCAAATGGAATTTGACCTCTCTGCAATTGAATTATATTTCTCGTCTAAATAAATACCAATGTCATTTAGTGGTATGAAAATGGTATTAAGTTAAGATTTTAACATTGTTTTATTGGGCATGGCTCATAAAGTAAAATACTTTAACACCATTGAAGATAATAAAGTGAATTGATTTAAATCGTTGGCTAAAAACGTCGCATCATGTTCTATTTCTCAAAAAAAAGTATGAAGGAGAAATAAACTGATTTAATAAAGTATATATAAGAACTCGACATGTAAGATCCTATATTGGCATTTCCTAACGAATGCTTGAGTAGGCGGAATAGAACTATGTTATTAATTTTAACCGCTTTTAGTAATGTTTCATTGCATCGTTTACCAGCCCATTTTCTAACCATTTTAACATGTTCTCTAGTGCCATACACTTGTTTCGCGTGATCTGCTATGTTTGATTAATTAGACGCGTTATAACATTCTAATAAGTAGCACTAACACGACATTTTCGGCTTCGGTTCAAACCGTCACAAATGTACATCATATTGAAGCAAGTAACAGAAATCGTTGTTATAGTTGTCAGCTGCGCTGCAAGATAATATCTGCATTTTACCATGCAGATTTCTGCCTAATAAAGGGATGACCTATTTTGGCACTGACCATTAAAGCAAATCAATGCGGAATCCCTCGGCGTTTATTGTACGTAACGTTATCTGAGGTCATGCACATTACGTTGCCTGACGTCATAAAACAAACAAAAAACAACAACATCGCAGAAAATGTGGATAATCTACATGATAAATAGAATATTATGTCAGTGCCTTTTATTATCAAGTTTATTAGGCTCGGCACGAAAACGAAGAATAGCCGAGCCATTTTTCGTTTTCTAAGCCTCGCCTAATAAACTTGATTGTAAAAGGCACTAACATAATATTCTCTATGGCTGCATTGTCTATGCAGTTTTATTCCAACGACCGTAGTAGTTTCAACTGTTAAAACGTTTTCAATGGTTATTCTTGTACAATTCTTGACATGAACTTTATTCGAGTATCTGCCTATCCATGGTGGCACTCAGAAATTCAGCAAGTATCAACATATAGACACAATTTATTTGGAACACAACACATAAGATAAGTAATTTACTTTCGTACTAACTTTATCATTTATTGTGAACAAATACCATGATGTAAAAATAATGAGAAATAACATATGTTTAAATTAAATCACAGGTCAAACACGTATGGACATGGTGAAGGAAAATGATTAGTACAACATTCGACTTTATATATACATGTTCATTTATGTGGTTTACTTATATTGACTATTAATGTTGTCTTGTTTGTTAGAGATTATAATCTCGCGGGGATATCTTTATTTACACTGTCCCGTTTATTGGGATGATAATATGGTAAGGAAGCGAAATAATTAATTTCAATGTTACAGACTGTCCCGTTATATTGGGGTGACAATATGATACTAGTGTGGTTTTGTGCATCCCAGAACCTGGTTGAACCCCCAGCGGCCTTTGTTCTTCAACAGACCGTTCCAAGGCGGTAGCCCTAGTGTCAACCCATGCATGTTTGTGATGTGATGTCTTGTGAAAATCGAAGAGACACGTCCAATGCAAACGAGTTGAACGGAAAGGACCGATCGATGATTCGTCTCTCATTTGCATATTTATTTCACTAGTGTAATATGATAGATATATCATGGCTTTTTTATACTCTCACACCACAAGTTATGGGATACATAGTTTATATTAAATATTCAATATACAAAGTTCGTCACAATCAGATATACACGCCGTATCATGTTGTATGCTTAAACTAATACATCACATCATGCCGAAATTATACAAATAGTCCGCGAATAAAGCAAGTTGTCTGTATTAAATAATATGTCGGTCTCGCTGCAAGCTAAACACTAACATACGTCGAAAATATTAAATTGTAATCATATGTAATAACTTTGCTAGCACACATTATGCAAATCATACCTTATATAGAAGTTGTTTGATTAAAACAATCTTAACTTTGCATAACTCTTAGGAAATGCCATGTTAAAGTAGGTCGTGTAATATGATGAAGATAAAACTGCCGTAATTGATCCTTATAAAAGCGCACCAATTATATAAGTGTTATATATTTTACCAAAATGTCCACAACATTCAATTCGTCCGTCTGGAGTCAAATAATAATTACACATTTATTGTAATATTATTGTATCCATATTAGTGTTAATAATGTGACGAATAAAACAGAACACAAAGAAATTTGTGTTGCTTGTTATTAGGCAGGATTCACAAAACCTGAAATGCATCATTCCATGCATCATTTAATGCATACTTATACCAACATAACATGTTTGAATAATGTATTTATAAAACTCTAAACGTGTTTTTCTAGTTCCATGTTAATCATCAAAAGGACTTTACAGACATAATAATAAAATCACTTTGACAAACACAATTTTATTTGAGATCTAACGCATCAATCTACAATGGTTATTCAATTAGCGATATGGTGATAAAAGGCTAGTAATTCCAGAAAGGTTTAAACAGGAAGACAGTTAATCAGGTCCAACAAAAGCCAACAATGAAACCGTGATTAATTATGCATACAGATATATTTCAATCACAGACGCAAACGGTTTTAGCGGCACTATTTATTTCCACCGGACAGATGGACTATTTAATTATTCCAGAGAAACTAAACCTACAAAATGCCAATATGCTTGAACTGAATGAGAAACAACGATTGCTCCATGAATGAAGGAGCTTTTGCTTACTGATTGATTCATTAAACGTTTATCTAATGATATTTAGTGCCATCCCAAAGAGAGTGAAATGCATCATTGGCAGACGAGAACGTGCCTTACTCTATCTATTGACATTAAACTGTTAAACAACAAAATACAATAATTCCAGAGATGTCATACGTTTATCACAATATAGTTTAACCGGATCTTAATCGGTAGTAAGAAATTAAGTTAAATGTTTGGAGATGTTCGAGGTGGTGCAGGCACTATAACTAGAAATACAGCGTGCCTTATAAGGCTGTTTGTGTAATTTAGGAATCCAGTACATAGTTGGAAGTTTGTATAGACCTTGAACGTGATGTACTGACTGATATGCTTGGAAACAACATCATCCTCAGTCATCAGTAGATTGAACAGGAGTATATAGAGGAGATAAATCATTGACGTAAAGTCAAACTATTAACTTATTGGCTGCTTTATCAGTAGGAACTAAAACTAATTGATTGTTATTGAAATTCCCGATTGCAAATTAGAAAACGAAATCCTAGGTATCGGAGGAAATAAAGAGGGGTTATCATTATACAAGTTAATACGGGCATCTTTAATTTTAAGAATTGACTTTTTCTAATTAGAACGGGAGTTCGGGTACGCATCTTCTTTACGACTCCATTTTATACTAAACTCTTCAATGGACGGTCTGAGCACGACATGCATTCAAATCAATAACTGAAGTCAATCTATACTTCGGACCTTTAGAAAACAAATGCAGAACACATTTATCTACAATAATTATAGATATCGGTGGTATATCCTGGACATTCTTAAACACTTTTGTTTTCTTACTTGAATTTTGAATAGGTGGTTCCACTACTCCAACCTTTAAAGGTTCTTAGTATTGTTTAATTGCCTGCTTTTTAACTTATTCTTTTGATTGTTACCTGTGATATGCAGGCTTCATAACCTAAGCTCCCATCGAAATTCCATTTTGTTTATTTCTCCCATTGTTTTCTCGTTTAGGCGAAGCATTTTGTTAAGAAACTGGGACCATACGCCTCTGGCCATGGAATGGTGCGAAAATACCTCAATGAAGGTTCCATGTTCAGCGTCATATGCATACCATCTTCGGGATGTCTCACATTTCTGTGCTACTGACTTTTTAAATATTGAGTTCTGCTCTAGGCGTGAACAGTAGCAAGCAGGTTTCACTACCGTTCTCAAACAAACCGAGATTGCAATATATTTTGTATTTGTCGTGTTCGACGATTTCCAAATTTCTCTTTTCATACTCTTTACACTCACATTCCTTATGAGTGTTGTGTTCTACGTTAAGGTCATAATCTAGTTTGTTGTAGATGAAAATAATATTTCTAATTGGTTTGTTATACATATAGCCCAGTGTAGGACCTTGGCCTGTCAATACAATCAATACTCTTATCAAGATATACTGTCTGACATGATCTCCTTGTTAATATCGGGTTATCGGGTTAGAGAACATGTTGTGTATTGCTCTGAATTATGGAATCAGTGTTATATAAAGGATCTGTACGATTGAAAATGATGTGTGCTTCCTCGTCGATCAACTTAATTGAATAAATGGACAAAAACGTAGGACCTGAAAGCCAAGATTACTTTCCAGACTGTTTACAAATAGTACATCAATCAGCGACTGACATAGTTACACGCTATTTAAGTTTGATGTTACCGTTACGTCTTCGATCATAATATCTTGATTTACGCTTTCGAATAGAAAATATAGAACAAATGTCAATATCAGGATATTTTGAAAGATGTCCGTGTTAATAAATAGTATCATTAAGGCCACGTAGATATAACATTGTCAGTAGGCTTGAATGTGTTGAAGAACAGCCTGTGCTCAAGGAAACCTTTCCTATGATTTATGGACAGTATAGAAGTATGACATGTACATGGTGTTGTTTTTGGTTTTTATATGGATGATGAGATATTCAGGTTTTATGCATATGTCATATAACTATCAATGTCATAACATATAAGTGTATGTCATGAACATGCCATTTGAGATGTATGGGTCCAAAGTATACCACATAAATAGGTATGTATTTCTTGACAAACTTTCACCGCTCGGCACAATTTGAGAATCAGTTACGGATATTATGGAAATGTACATATGTGCATGCAAACACCACTTGATTTATCGAAATATTGGGATACATAGCCCGTACTAGTTCGTACCAGCCAATAGGCTTGACTATGTTTGCTTATTATCTCTAACCAGGGATAAGTACCTAACTAATAATGGATTATAAACAGGTGACATATTTGACAATAACTAGGCAAGTAAAATGTTGTGAACACACCGTACCTACCACACAATGTATTCAAATTGCAAAAACATAAACGGGATAGGAATTAAATACAGTTTACTTGACCCATCAACACAGTATTCGAAGTCTTAATACTTGATATGGCAAGGCTAACAGGTTAAATAACGTTTTCCATTGTCTAAATAACCACGATCCTACACATTGATTGGGGATTGATTTTCTCTTCGTATAACAATGCACAATTGTTGACAACTACCAGTGCTTTAACAGCTGCTATACAAACCGGATGAAAAATAAGCCTTATTATACTTTTCCCAGCGTCAATGAACCATTCTAATAAATGGACATATTCACTTACTTACAGACATTGCTCAGTCACGCACACTTAACTGAATTGCTTTCGCAAGATTCTCTCAGATAGTCTGGATGTTGACGTTAATCTTTCAGATAAGGTCTTTCAGAGAAGAAATTTTCTTCAGATTTACTTAATAAGACGTTATATTCTCATAATTGTTTTGTTTTAATGGGATTGCACGTGACACATTCTAAGTGAATTAAGCATTGCCTGGCAGTAACATTCTTGTATGTAATTAGTTTTGCTGGATAGACAAAAAACACATGTACGTGTAGTTGGAAAGGTAAACTTTCATTCGCTGTAAATGGAAGAAGTTTAAAAGTATCTTGCTATGAAATTTGATAATATTCAAAGCCATTTATTGTTCTTGAATCTTGAAATATAATATAGAAGCTTAGTAGAGTGAATTGGGGTGTGTAGTGGAAGGAGGGAAGGTCTTGCTTAATATGCATACGGTCTTATGTTTACTGCGTTCATGACAATATTTTGTTGTTAGAAATAAAGTTTAGTGTTTTTCGTCGTGTATCGTTTAACTTTGGCTAGATTAAATATAAGCAATAAGTGAACATCGTTTTTAGATGTCTTCTCCAACAAGTAGAAAGACTAGTTATTGTTTGATAATATACAATATAATGTATGTACAGTTTAATTACGAAACATATCTTTAAGCTCATTGAAATTTTCGTCGGTTGCATTTTTTGTTAAATTTGCTTTCCACATATATTTCACAGAATCAATAAGGTTATCGGTTTGAAAAATTGCATACTGGACATTTTAAAACATGGACCATTTTCAATAAATAACTTCACAATTTCACAATTCGCCTAATGAAATCTAGGGTATATCATTGACCTCATTATAAGGTACTGGTATAGTATTTTGGCAAATATACACTTTAAAACATACATTATCTAAATATTTGAACATTTGTAACAAGCTGATTGACGTCGCGAGCATATTGAACAGTATAAAATATATGAGTATCATTAATAAGCTCCAGTGCCTTCAGTATGAGCATTATTATTGAGCCCCAGTGCTTTCAATATTAACATTATTCATGAGCCCCAGTGCCGCCTTTAATCTGCGCATTATTAATGAGCCCCAATATCTTCAGTATGAGCATTAATATTGAGCCCCAGTGCTTTCAATATTAACATTATTCATGAGCCCCAGTGCCGTCTTTAATCTGAGAATTATTAATGAGCCCCAGTATCTTCAATATGAGCATTATTATTGAGCCCCAGTGCTTCCTATATTAACATGATTAATGAAGTGCAGAGCCTCGAATCTGAGCATTATTAATGTCTTGGCTGCCAATGATCTGCCTTTCGTATGGAGAGTGTCTTGGTCAACTGTTTCTAGAGCTCTAGTTGAAGACTTCAGTATTCTAACCTGTGTATAACTAAAACGCAACTCCGTCACGGTTACCGTTACCATGAACTTCGAAAACCTTTGAAAAACTGTATTATGTTATATGTTTTATTCAAAATTCCAATAGGCCTTAAGGCCTGCGAGGATACAAATAGTTAACACAATACAATCACAGGTAATACTAAATGAAACAACATAAACAAATGTACATATGGAGAAGATGGTATAAATATTTTCATATCATTAAATCATTTACTTTATACACACAGTCTTTCACTATGTAATACAAAATATGAGTAAGCCCACGTGAGATTAAAATTCACATTCCATAGACATTGCTTTGTAAATATTTGTATTTTATTTTATTTTACATTTCTATTTTACATATTATGAATATTGTTTTATATATTTTTCATACACATGACAAAAACATATAAAGACATGTATTTAAATGCATTATCATCATCTTAACTCCGATCTATCTTCGAAATATAACAGTAATTTAAAAACTCTTCTGCGATATGGACTATCACAACCTGATTTTTATGGTGACATGATTTACAAACTTCGTAAGATACTTGTTCATGATCCATTTCATGCAATCTCTATTTAACTTCTTAGAAAATGTATCAAAATGGGTTTTGACACCGTCATCTTACAATCCACTGTATGTGTATTGTTTGACCCATTTATAATTCACAAAACTGCCTAGGACTTTGCTTGTGCATATTGTGGACTTTATGATGACGTAAACTAACATCAATCTTGAAAATGAATGTAACGTTTAATGTTTGTCTTCTTTCTTGTCTTTTTTTTTACCCCAATGGTTCATTACTTAACTATGTCTTTCTTGACTTTTGCTTTTATATTCATACAAACATAAGTATCGTCGTGTTTTACTAATGGTGCCCAGTTTGTTAAAATAATAGCTTGACGATTATGCCCTTATATAAAATGTATTACGCATCAGTGTTTTTTTTGACACTGACCGTTCCAATGTGATAACTCAGCTGCCAACTCTTGTCATGTTTGTGTAGTATATTATACTTGTTTTGTTTTTGTAATTGTTGCTTGTTTTGAATGTGACATTTTGGTTGTCTGCGTCCTTTGAATACATCTCCTGTTTATTTTCTGTATATCTACGTTAATCATGCGTTTTTTTTCAATTCTGTACTGTTGATTTTTATGAATATTGAGTTCTGCTCAACCCGGGGCTAGAGGGCGTGAGCGGTAGCTAGCATATTTCACTACCGCTCATGATCAGTCTCAATCAAATGAGACTGCAATATTTCGTATCTGTAAAACCTTAAAATCTGTATCATTACTGTCAATGCAGTTAATATAACGTGCCTTACAGTTTAAAGTAGAGATGCTTTATTTTCATTTGCCCAGCTACTAAGACACCGATTCACCATGCGTAAAACCATAGTGAAACGAGGAATATGAATATGGAATGATAATACCAGTGTAATTGGAAACAATACTTATTAATAATACAGAAAGTTGTGAATAATGAGACAGTGTGTGATGAATTAAGACATTTTAATGCCAATAATGCAAAGAGAAAACACTTAATTTGATTGTTATAAAATAAACGAGGTCTGCATTTATTTCTGATATTGCTATTGCGGTTAAAAGCAGACGGCAATATTGTACATTTAGGATTATGACATAGTGGTCAGGATTATGACAGAGTGGTCAATATTTTTTTATATAGGATTATGACATAGTGGTCAGGATTATGACACAGTGGTCAATATTGTACATTTAGGATTACGACAAAGCAGTCAATATTGCGTATATAGGATTATGACATAGCGGTCAATATTGTACATTTAGGATTATGACAAAGCGGTCAATATGGTTGATATAGGTTTATGACATAAGTCGTTTAAACACACGTTAACGGACGGAAGAGGACAATGACACTCATTGCTTAACCTGTCACAAATATTAATGTACAAACTCTTACTCAAGGATTTTTCAAAAGGCGATCAGCATATGAAAAGTTGCATATATTATATATTCCTATATGCTTATAATGCATTCTTATTCTTTTAACATTTTACCATTGGATATTGCGCATGGCGTTAACCATCATACTTTTGGAGCCAAATATTTTAGAACAATGAATATTCTTAATTCATAATCAAGTTATCCATAGTGTCATATATGAAGATTTAAGAAATTACATGCATACAGTTCCAGTTTCACTCAAGAAAAAGAAAGAAAAATAACAACAGCAACAAAAAAAAAATAACAACAACACAACAGCGACATAATTATATAGTAATATCAGCTAGTTTATATCCTGTTTTTGGAAAAGAAATAGTTTTAAATTGTGTTTATACGAATTAAGGCTATCGATGTTACGTATATGTAAAGGAATTGTATTCGATACTATTGTACTGTAATAGCTCCATACTATTGTACTGTAATTGCTCCATACTATTGTACTGTAATAGCTCCATACTATTGTACTATAATAGCTGAAAGAATCTTTAAAAGAGTTTGTCCGATGTTTCAGTGGAACAAGATCTTTTCGCTTAATGGAACGCAACATATAATTTTCATTGCGAGAGGAGCTAATTAGATCTGACAGGTATTTTGGTACTAGTTCTTTTTTACATTTAAAAATTAATATTCCTATACGATATAGACATCGGTTTTCGAATGATAGCCAATCCAATTCTTTAAACATTAACTTTGAATTAGTATTTAAGTCTGTGTTCAGTATTACTCGTGCTGCCATCTTTCACATTTTTGTTATTTTCATTATTTCAGCTTTCGAATTAACTCCCTTTCCCCAAATAGTGCAACAATAGTCAGACGATGGCATAATGTAAGCGTTATAAAATATTTTCTTCATATCATATGTTAAATAGTAAATAATGTGTTTTAATAATGCAATTTTAGTATTGAGCATGTTGAGTGTTGAACAAACTTTAGATATGTGATACTTCCACGATATCAATATATATACCTAATAGTTTATGTACAGATACTTTTTCTATTAAGACATCGTCAATATATAAAAACATTTCTTTGGCATTTTTAACCTAATATTTTGTGTAGATAAGCATACATTGTTATTAATGTAACACCAACTTTTGACAGCATTTAGATTTTCCTGCAATTTTTTCTCGATCACATCTATATTATGATCAGATTCATAGAGACTAGAGTCATCTGCATATAGATCAATATTTATTGCATTTGGTGATATTGATATGTCATTAATATACAGCAGAAATAGAAGAGAATCTTTTTCCACCGAAATAGAGTTATCACACGTGCAAATTGTCTCATTACATATGTCACATACTAATGCTAATATTTCATATTTGTTGTAACATTTTACATGAGAGTGCTTGCCGGAAATATCCTAATGTTCGTAAGCATAAACACCGCTGGCACCGAGTGCTCTGTTTCCGCTGTTCGAGTCATCAGCATAGATACTTCCAGGAGAGCTTCTGTTCACTTTGAATGTGTTGTCTGCAGTTTTGAGTGGAATGATCATATATGGACTTTCGCTGCCAACCACCATCATCACTGTGTCTCGGTCGTCTGTTCACGGATGGTGAGTGTGGTTGTCGGTTTCGACGTCTGCAATCGCTATTTGCATGGCTGGTCATTTTGCAGACTGAGCAGTATACCTTCCGACTATCCCGATGATCCCAGCGGTGATCCTTTCCTAACCAGGCGTCTCCATGATCCTGTTTAGGCACATGTCTGGTTGGCGATTGTGCCTGTCGCTTGATTATTGGCAAACATCGATTGAAACACGAGACTAATTTCCGGCTGCCAAGTATATTTATATGAATGCCGTCTCGGGCATAGTATATCCCAACTGTGCTGCCGTTACCATAGATGAACGAGCTGTAAGGATCAATTAAGTTTATCTTCATGTCATGTGCTAGTTGTTTCAGTGCGTCGATGATAGGAATAACATCAGTGTCTGATTGTCGCAAGATGACTCAAGTGGTAGGGGCTAACTCAGGAAAAAATCAATGACGATGAATGCATTTACATAAGTTTAATGCAACTTTTAAAATATGTTAAATATAATTTATATACAATTATCAAAAAAACAAACAAGCGAATACACAGATGAAATATGAAAAGACTGTTCTCATGAACGTTTAAGACGTTCTTAGTATTATCACAAATACTGAATGTGTCGACTGACTATATATGTCACTAAAGTGTTGTTTAAAGTTATAACAATGTTGATGTGCATAAGAATTATGGTCAAGCGCGATGACTGTGATGCGCGAGAGCTCATAAAGATGACGATGCGCAAATCCAATGGGTGATTGTCATCAAATGCCTTCTATAAGGGTTGATGATGCGATAGATATGATAATTAACCTCCACCGAGGTTGTGAATGACGTTCCTCCAGTGAGGACTGATAACGGGGACGGTGGCGTTTGATGTTTGTATATGATCTTTCTTGTCGTGCCCTTAATGGTTTATTCTATTGTTGCTCTGGCTTCTGTCAAGTCATTGAGTACCTTCATTGTGGCTTTCTATGCTTTTGTTTTTTTGTATTATATTTACACGAGCATGTTTGTGTTTTACTTATATTGCCTATTGATGCTGCCTTGTTGGTTAGAGATTAGATCATGGCGGGGATTTCTCTATTTACACTGTCCTGTTTTAATGGGATGACAGTAGGGTAAGTGTGAGGTTTGGTGCACCCTAGAACCGGTTTTACCCCCAGTGGCCTACTTTGCCACTGACCGTTCCAAGGCGGTAGCCCTATTGTCAACCCTTTTGTGTTTGTGATGTCGTTTGCTTTTATTATTACTTTTGCCTTCTTGTTTTTCTGTTTTTCTGTTTATTTCTGTGTTTTGTGGTTGACTGTCCTCCTTGAATGCTACTTTCCCTGTCCGATCTTTTAATATTTCTTAGCTCCACTGCGGAAGGTTTATCTCACTCCGGAAGTGTTATCTCCACCGGACGGGTTAGGCTGTAATAATACATGTGTTTTAGATGTTGGTTGCTACTCATCACAATTAGAGAGTGGCTTGCATATAATGTAATGATAATTATATTTTAACATGCAGTGTGTATAAATAGTACACATACGCCGTAACATTTGCTTTAACGTCCCGTTTAATCGCTCGACTAACACGTTACACATAGGGTGATACGGTGTTGTCGTGATTTGACGCAAAGACAATGACCAGCTAACTTCAGTCAGAAGTTCTGACGTAAACTGCGACCCACAATCAGTCAGCATTTTCTCTGGTATAACTAGCCTTACTGAACATATCAACTAATGCCTCAGCTACTCTCTCAGTTTCAATTGAGGGCAATGCTACTGCCTCCGGGTACCTAGTTGCATAGTCTACCATGGTTAAAATGTACCTATTTGTCCTATCCGACACTGGAAAAATTGGTCCAACTATGTCTACGGCTACCCGCTTAAATGGTGTATCTATCAGTGGCATCTGACCTAAATGTACTTTGGTCAGTCGACCTTTGGGTATTGTCCTTTGGCATACATCGCAGGACCTACAATACCTAGTTCCATCTGCACTAACGCCTGGCCAATAAAACTATGCCAATACTCTATCTGACGTTTTCTGTACACCTAAATGACCTCCCATAATCGACTGATGAGCTACCTTAAGCAATGTCGTTCTATACAGTGTAGGTACCACTAATTGGTAAAACCGTCTACCACCACTATCTTCAAATTCTATGTACAATAAACAATTCCTATGTACAAACTTAGAACTACCGGACCATTTACACTTCGTAACTACATCATCATTGGCCTTCACTCTACAAGGATCTAATGACTAGTCTTGAGTTTGTGCTTCTATTAACTCCGCTCTAGATATGTCACCTATGGCTGCAGGAACCTTTAATTTTCTATAAGTCTGAGCTTGCTTCTGAACCTGCGCTCTAGTCTCTACTGCATTTCTTATGCTACTCCTAAAATCAGACACTACCGGAAGTACTGAACTTTCTATGTTCCATATCGTTAAATCGTACATCGGGTCGTCCATACATATTGCCTATGTAGTTCCTTTAAAGAAAGGTGTATCTACATATTCTCGCTATTGGCACGTACTCTACCGACTTACTTACAACTACATGATGACTGTTTACCTACCAACTGGTCATCCTTAACTACCACACCTGTAAAACCTGTATCCCTCATTACAATTACGTCCTTATCATTCACTAGACCATCTGCTGTTGGAAGATTTGCATACGGAAAGAGACATGTTCCGATCTTCGCCATTACGCCATCTGATTTAACACAACAGCTACTACTCTCGGTTTAAGTAACCGGACTATTACCACTTCCGCCTATACCTCTACCTCGATTTTAACAACCTCTACCTCTACCGAAATTCCATGGATTGTTAAAACCTTGGTTCTGACTACCTACATTGTTGTCTACTTTACTATTGTCACTAAAATTGTCTACGACAGCGGATACTTTCACCGCTTTCCTACACTCATGTGAAGCATGATTCCCATTACAGTGACAACAACGAATGAAAGGTCTACCTATGTTGTTACCACTATTGCTTCCTCCTCTAGCACCCATCGAACTACCTCCGCCTCTATGAATACCACTCTGTACTTTCTGCTAATTGCTATGATCGTCCCCTTGCCTATCTCTAAACGTTCTGTCTTTCGATACTACATCATGAGCTCCACCTCTAGCCTCGGCAAACTGATCTGCTTGTGTTGCCATTTCTTCTACACTAGATTATTTCCTTTCTTTTAGAAATAAGAACAGATCTCTACTACAGACATTGAATAGCTGGTCCATCAACAAGAAATGTATTAGGCATTGATAAGTCTGCGCTACCTTCCACAACTCTAACCACCTATCTAAATAATTTCTAGACCTACTAATGAACTGAATAAATGACTCTCCTTTCTCAGGCAAACAAACTTTAAACCGCTTTCTAAAACCTTCTTCAGTTAACTTAGATCATAGTCAAGAGCATCTAAACTAGGTAATCTAAATCCATCCAAGGCATTGCATCTCAATTATCCACTTAAATGAACTGCCCACTTATTCTTAGACCGTTCCTTTAACTCAGCATATCGTTCAAACCGTGACAAGTAACTGTCCATGTTACCTTTGTCAGCATCAACATATGTTAACTTCGGACCTTTTAACTTCCCATAATAGCTATCTTTACCTACAGTTTTACTGTCTTCGCTATCTTTCTGAGCGACTAATAACTCTTAAGCTAACTTAAGCTCTTACTCTGCTTTATTCACCTCCATATCCATCTTAGCCTTAGCTAGTCTACCGTCCGTCTCAAACCTATCCCGTTCTAACTGCATTTCTAATAATATCTGCTCTTTATCTGACTCTTGCTTCTCCCTTGCTAATCTACTTTCTAATTCTAGCTTCTCCTTATCCGACCCTTGCTTCTCCCTTTCTAATCTACTTTCTAATTCTAGCTTCTCCTTATCCGACTCTTGCTTCTCCCTTGCTAATCTACTTTCTAATGCTAGCTTCTCTGTAGCTAATCTACTTTCTAATTCTAGCTTCTCTTTAGCTAATCTACTTTCTAATTCAAAGCTATCTTTCTCAGCATCTCTTTCCATAAGTCTAAATTCCCTTTCCCTAACCTGTTCGTCTTTAACAAAGGTTCTAAGCTCCCCTCCAGCATAACGCAACTCCTTATCCATCTTCGTAAGTTCCTTTATGGACGTCGTGGTTATAGACTATGTGGAATATTAAAGGTGCATACGTACTCATTTCATTGTTAAATTTCCCCAAAAAAGCGGTGTTCTAATAAAGAAACAATAAAAATAAACGTCTTTGGCGAGTTACCTTCACCTGGATACCGTTAGGTTACATATATATTCTCAATTGAATATTGCATTTTCTTAAAAACGTCCCCCGTCTTTTAAGAAAAATAAAAGTTACGACTTTCCGCGACTATTTCCGATCGTCCTCCGGAAATTTCCGGAGGTCACGTGGTTTGAATAATTTATGCAGATCAGAATGTTGTAAACAAAAATGGCGGAGTCATCACCCCCACGAAAAAAGTTGAAACGGCAATCGAAGCTCACTGAATCGGAGACGAAAAGAAGAAGAAAGAACAGGGATCAAGAACATCAGAAAACAAGAGTGTTTTTGGGATCCGAGTGGAATCGCTGGTTATTAATTAAACAAGAAAACCAGCTGACGAACGACAGAGCAGTTGCAACCTTTTTGATCGATCAGTAAGTTCAGTTTGTATTTTCTTCACGCTTGATGAGGGAGCAATAAGAATCATAGTATACATGGTATTAGCTCTGTTTTATTACATACATGCGACGGTGTGATGAAAATAAGTTATACTGGTCGGTAATGTTGCCTTACAAATTACCTTCAAAAGTAGACAAAAGTTTATTGTTCGTCCTTCATTGGGTTCGTACCCATGTCAACTAAACAAACATATAGACGTTATAATTTCAGTATTTTTTTATTTTTTTTTACAATACTACGGTTTATGTTTTAAGAAACATTCATGTCCTTTTAGTTTATGTAAATTTTCAGATCCAGGAAATGCACAAAAGTAAATAAAATGTGTATTTGTCACTTTAGTAGGCATATTTGATCAGTATTTTATTTTTTGTTATTATTAATTATGACAGCTTCAGACAAACTTGTGACGATGAAGCTGAACCTGTCCCAGTATACGATTTTGCAGTGCCCGGGCCCTCAGGCTCTGGATTGACATCCACTCCAGAGCTGAAATTTCTACATAAACTTGATGAAGGTGCTGAGAAAACTCCCTCTGTTTCTGAGATATCTGCTGGTGATTCAGAAAGGTAATTCATAATGCATTTGCTTAATGAACATATCACCAATACAGATGGCTTCGCTGTTAAATTGTGACATTATCGTACTAAGTAGGGGTGCGATATGGTAACGATAAACAAATAAGCATAAACTTGCTGTTATTTACAGAAATAATCTCAAAATTAATTGTAACAATGATCTTTCTTATTTTTGTTAAATTATTTGAGTTGATTTAAATGATTATTAATGCAAGCAGCTACTGTATTTACCCCCCATATGTCAATATTGACTTGTTTTGTGAAAATACAATATTATTTAATGAAACTGTGTATCGCGATACATATCATATAGTCAGTCAACTATCGCGATATGTATTGTATCATGAGCATAGTGTATCGTTGCGTCCCTAGTACTAAGTTAAAATGTTATATACCATGGAGTAAATGCTGTTCTGCATTTAGTGGCTATACACTAAATATTTATTGATGACTTATTTTGTTTATATGTTACGGTGATGTTATTCGTTAATATTTTTTTTCCTAACAATTTTGAGTATGAGACCAGTAGCCAATGCAGTAAAAAATTGTGCTGTATTGGCACAAATTAAAAAAAACACAGCTTACAAATAATTCACAATAATGTGTTGCAATATTAAACAGATTGTAATAAACCAGTTCATGTATATACAAACTAAAATATCTTTGAAAATTATGTTTAGTCATTTTATAGTTATACTATTGCTTTTTCAGTATTGCATTTTCTATATTGACAGAGATGATCCTGTGGTAATGTCTGGTGTAGAGGAGATGAAGACTTCAGAGAGTGAGACAGAGTTAAGGTTAGTTGTATTTTGTATATGGTATATATTGATAATCAACCACTAAACCACTTCAGTCTCATTTCTTCTGACTGGAGCAAATATGAAAGTGTTGTTGTTTTATTGTTTTTTCCCTCAAACTCTTAAAAGAGTATTTTCACTTTCACAGAAGAGATGGTTCAAATGGTGTATAATTGTCTCATAACTGACTATACAAAGCAGTTTGAAGGAGAAAAAAAAAGAACATTTACCAATTTGTCTGTGAAAGAATACTGTGTGTTTTCCATAGAATCATTCTCATATTTTGCAGAACTTTTACATTTAGAGTCGTTTTAGTCTGATCATGTATGTCGTTATATGAATTCTCCTCTCATACTGGCACTTGATTTTAAATAGAAAATATCTGCTGCCATTCACAGGTGCATATTTACTGATAGCATGTCTGTTTGTAATGTTCACCATCAATCTGTAATTTTAATCATTCATCTCATCTCCTTCTGAAGTTTCTGTGCATGTGTTGACATTGACATACAACCCCATTTAATAATTCTTACAGTAATATTTGTGATTTGTATAATACTATTTCACTGAAAAAAAAGGCAACATGCATGAAGTTATTTGTATTATATTCATACAGGAAATCAGACAAACTGAAATTCACTAAAGCTGGGCGACAGATAGTGGAGAAGGACTTCACCAATTCCTTTGTGGATCCATTCAAGTGAGTAGTTAAATGGGTCATTTTATTTTTGTGAATACTCATAAAGTTATTAGGCATAATTATATATGTATATATACACATGTTGAAATAATGACCACTACTGATCAAAGGTCAAGGTCACAGCAGTGACCTGATACTGCCAAATGCTTTCCTTCTGAATGGCAACTTTGTACAAATCTCACTATTTCGTTATGAATCAACACCAATCACTATCAATTTATGTGTCAGCCTGGAAAGGGCAAAGGAAATGTGAAGCACTTTTATTGTGTCAATTGCGAAGCATGGCTGACACATATATTTTATATATATGGCGGTCTATTGTTTGTGGTGGAGGCAGATCAGCCACTTTTCCTGGGTAGAACCAGTACTGTACACCTCCCACCATCCGTAAGAATCGACACTTCCTCACAAGTCGAGATCTCAGTGGGATTCGAACCAGAGATCTCGCCCTTGCTTGTATTGAAAGATGATATGTTTTGCCTTGTAAAATGACATCCATACTTGTTCAGAACGGTATTATCAAAATATATAAATATTACAGTTTATCAATAGAGGTCACCAACACCCAGGACAGTGAAGATGAAAATGATGACCCGGAATATGAGCCCAGCTTTTGTCTAACTGCTATTCTGTAAGTTGTTCATACTTTATTTGTATAATAAATTATATAGGAAAAAAAACATTGCCATTATAGTAATGGGCTTCATTAATCACAATTTTGGTTTGCCATAGCAGCATGATTCAGTCTATTCATCTGTAGTCACGCCCATGCAACTTTACAGGTAGAGTGTCCATGACTGGATGACCCCTGTACATGTAGGGGGAAATAGGTTTACGCTCAATTTTGCCATGACATGAATATTTAAAAAAAGTGACTACTCTTTAACTCTTCTGGCTTGTAGCTTGCCCATGGTTAGAGGATGACCCCTTTACATTTCGGAGTCCGTAAGTTTATGGTCAGGGTCAATATGATGACTGACCCAAACATGAAAATCATTGACTAGGTTTTTTGTTTTTTTTCAAGATACGTAGCCACACTCATGACACTTCACAGGTACACATATTGGTTCCAGAGAGGGTATATCAGTCGGCCTTTCTGGGTGTTAGTTTTAGTGATTAGATTCTTGTGATTGCTTTTGAGGGGAAATAAATAAAACAGCAACTGCGAATGGGTTGTTTGACTAATATAGTAATACATTCTTTAAATTTGATTTGTATGTAGTTTCTTCTTATTGTGTAGGTGTCTGTTAATTATTTGAATTATCTTATATTTAGCCCTGATAAAGTCAATGAGGATTATGAGGATGTTCCATATGAAGAATTAGAGTTTGGTTTAGAGGTAGAAGAAGGAGAGGAACCGGATGAAAGTTCTGAACCGGAAGAGGCAGGAATTACTACGGTAACAACAGAAGCCCAGTGCCGGGAACTAACCCAGTCTGTAATCTGTCTAGCCTTTTTGAAACAACTGCTGGTTTTGGCAGAGACAAACATAACTGTATGCGGTGTGTGCGGGAATGCAGCCAGTTTAGAGAACCACTTTGTTGGATCCGCTCTCTATCTGAAATGGGTATGTCTATTCTTACACTGATTTATTTTTGCCAACTTTGCGTGGTCCATAGTGGCTCTCTGTTAGGTCATTATTTTGAACATGGTTAACGGTTTTGGATATTTATGAATTGTTTCAGTAAGACGTCGATCAAATTTGACACTGAATTAAATTTAACACATAACATGGTTATTGCCCTTGATTTTGAAAAATATACTATTAACTATTTCCTTTTTTTTTTATCAAACATGATATGCAGTTTTTTTTATATTCCGTAATATTGTGCTGAGTCCCATGTTTCATTTTCAAGGTCACTGGTCAAGGTTATGTAATTTTTTTGTCTAGTCTATAAATCTTGAACTGCCTCGGATAACAGGACGAACGTTTGTATGTATCATCAATAAATTGCAAGTCCTGTAATTTTAATGTCTATTCTAGCGGCTTCATGTAGGTAGGAAATTATTTCAGACAAAAATAAACTAAGGGATGAACATCAACGAAAGAAAATAAATATTTATACTATATCTCTGATACTGCTTTACCTATATGGTTATTTTCCATCAATTTGACAGAATAAACTTGTCACTTCCTGTATTGTTATAAGAGCATGTAAAGCCAGTATAGCACACCAGGCCCTCCTGTGCATCTCATTATAAAAGGCAATATTTTATGATTTACCAAACCTGCATGCAAAAACATGAGTTATTTTTTCCACTGATAATCAACTCAAGTTAGACCTTTTTATTATATAAAAAAGGAGCTTTCCGTATGGCTAGAGGAAATCTAATGTATTTACAAAATATCGGGTTCAATGCTCCCATAAGCTAGATGAGTGAAAATATTTTAGCAAAACACATGATCTTAAAACTGCACCCTGAAGTAGACCAAATACGTTTTTAAGTCATTCGGTAACATCCAAATTGTACACTGAAATATGTATTAGGCTATATGATAAACTGTCAACATTTATATTTCCAAAATGGATTTTATTATGTTTTTCTTCTTTATTCGGTAAACCTTCATCTTTACAGATGTGCACTGAAAGACATGTTGTGCATACTTGGTGCTCCCAGCCCATCCTGAATCATAAGTTGCATAGTGGGGACTTCCTTGTATGTGCAAGTACTGTAATATCAGGAAATAACTATGGCAAATTGGCTCTGTGGGCTGAGATACTCGGGCTGAGGTTTCCATCCTCGGATCAATTCCACCGTATCCAAAGGTCCTACATCATTAAAGCCGTAGATCAAGCTTGGGATACCAATCAGGCAGAGGTAATAGAGAAATTCAGGAACAGAGACGTTGTTATACTGGGTATGTAGCTGATTGTTTTGATACCAATGTTGTTGATTTTTAAAATTAGCATCATTAATGTTTTATATTTTAAATTTCCTGAGAGAAGCAATGTTTCAGTGCAAATACTGATAAGGTGGTCCTTTGGAAGCAACAAACACAACCAGGTGAATAAAGTAGCAGACTGTTTATTGAGTCTGTTCATGAGATGTAATGTTAGAAGCAACACCTCTCATGCCCCCTAGCACCGGCTTAAGTGGTATTCTACTTCAAAGCCACCTATATTGGGCTCATTGGTCCCAAAGGACCAGTAAAAATAACATTACTGATTCGTGGTACTGGGGGTCTTTAACAGCCACCACACTGCAATAAACGAACGCTAGTGTGAATTGATAAGGTGATCCTTTGTAGCAACAAAACGTTTGAATTGCATTATTAAGTTATATTCCAAAATATCATGCATAAATCACCAACACAACAGTGTTATATGACGCCAACTGAATGGATGAAGAAGATTCACACCTTGGTAATGGCTGTAGCATATTCAGTATAGCATAGGTTGTTTCAACTATAGACTAATGTCCATAATTTTTGTTTTACCACTATTTGACAGAGACAATGATGTCTAAATCACTTCCTGTATTGTTATAAGAGCATGTAAGCTCAACAAAAGTTAAAAAGGGTTTTAATTTCATTCTTTGGTCCATTTCTAGACATCTGAAGCTGTAGAGCTTTCAAACTTCACACACATTTACAACTATCAACATTTTGCATTCAAGTTTGTTTTTATTAGGCATTACTCAGAAAACAAAAGCCATTCTGTTTTTTTTAACTTTATAACACATCTAAATGCCAGCAGTATGTTTCTACAAAAAAAGGAAGTCAGTATATAAGAATGACTGATTTTTGTGTGTGACTGACAGCGCTGAAGTGGGTATTTGTGTATTTCGGCCGTTATTCTTTACATGTTAATAGATGTAATGTATTTTTTCAGGAGATGGACGGAATGATAGCCCCGGTCACTGTGCGCAGTTCTGCTCATACACCTTTATGGAGCACGTCACTAAGAAAATACTGACATTGAAGACACTGGATAAGAGGCAGACACAGAGGAAGTCCATGAATATGGAAAAGCTTGGATTTGAAGAGGCTTTGAAAGAGTTGGAAGAGAAGGGTCTTGCAGTGTCGGAAGTTGTGACAGATGCCCATACAGTCATTACATCTTTGATGAGTAAGAATTGTTTACTCACTTTAAAAAAATTCATATTAACATACTTTTTGTCTCACAGCTTTGTAATAAGTCAGGTTTATTTTTGTTGAACAATAATGATCATAGATACAGGAAGAAACAGATTAGTTTGAAAAAAGAATAACATGACTGCTATACCAAACACGCAAACCGATTCGACAGATTTAGAACAATTTCTCATAGAAGATGCACAGGGAAAATAGCATCTAAACTCTAAATATTCCAAACTATATTGCAGTTTTTTACATACACAACATTTTAGCGTTTTGTATATTATGTGACACAAATCTTTTTGACATATAAATGTAAGTTGAAACATATTTTATTTGGTTACAAGTAATATTTATAGCATACTTTTTCGAGTATATGCGATTTACATTGCTCGAGGGTCGCAGGCCCGAGAGTGCGGTATAAATCGCATACAAGAAAAATATGCTATACATGTTTTGTGCCAGAGCCATTTATCCAACTAGGCATGTGCAAGAAGTTTTAGGTCGTTGCAGTTTTTCAGTAAAAATAACAACTCAATCAAATCAAGAAATAGCATTATCATGCGTGATGAGCATGACCCATGTTTTGATTATTGCAGCCAATCGCATTTGTATATTATTGGGCAAATGCACTGTCAAGGAGTGCTGTTTTGGTCTCTTTGATTGACAGGTTGTTTGTAAATTACAACTTCGCGCGCGTAAATTTGAGTAGACCATGGTATAACTGCCGAATCTGTCATTTATAGCACGGCTGAAATATACCGGCATTTATAGCACTGTTTAGGCTCAGACCTTCAGGTTTATGAAAAATATATCATAAGCAAGAACAAAGGAAAACCATAAGAGCTATGGGACAAAATCAACTTGTAATACATATATATATATTTTTTTTTTCAGAAACTCAACATCCAGAGATGAAACATTCATATGATATTTGGCATGTGGCTAAAAATTTGGGAAAGAAGATAGTTAAGGTAATTTTAAAAAAGCAGTCATGTTACCTACATTGATGATCTTATATGAGTACCCATTCATTATTGAATTTATTAAACAAATTCGCAAAAATGATATAATGCGAGGCTCTTGCCGAGCATTATATCATTTTTGCTGACAAGTTTAATAAATTTAATAATGAATGAGAACGAATGTTAGATTCTATTTATCACATAACTCACATATCGACTTTTATTGCATTTTGCCTGTCGACGAACCGACGTAAATCATGGGAATTATCGATTTTTTTTGACATTGCATACAGTGCATATTTGCATACTTGTATAACTAGTGGTATATCGAAAATAAACAATGGTGTTATTTCACTCCGTAAGTTATGTGATAAATGCAGATATTACATCGAATTGTGTTTTATGGCACACTTGCATAATGCCCGTATAAATAAATAAACCTTAACTTAAACGTTGAAAAGATGCAAGAACGACTTTCAGATTAAATCTAAATTACTGTCAAATGATGTTGCAAATACTTCTGTAAGTCCCCTGTATCCTACTTCTGAGATAACAATACTCATTTCACATGTCAGAGTCGTATATAATTGAACTGAATTCATCAACACATTATAGGTTATTTAGAGCCAACCCAGAAATATCTGAAAGGAATTTAGAAACCATCTTACTCTTACTAATGGTAGATACCTATGGGTCTTTAAGAGGCTCTGAGGACAGACACTGACACACAAGATCACCTGACCTGCGGATCAGGTTAAAGGAAAGTGTCTTGCCCATGAACACGATACTCAGTGAATGTCACGTTGAAGATTGAGGATTTTTTTATAAACTTTTTTTTGAAATGTTTTTTTTTTTTATTGTTATTAAAATTTACTTTTCTACTTTTTTATTTTATTTCTTCTTTTTTTTAATTTGACGAAACTGAATTGAATTGGATGCTGTTTAACGGCTCATCAACACAGTATAGGTTATTTAGAGCCACCCCAGAGGGAGGGGAAGGATACATAGGAATCCGGGAACCGTGTCCTACTCTTATTATTGAATACATTCTTATGGTTCTTTAATGTGCTCGGAGGATACATGGAAACGCCCGGTTTACATCCCCATCCAAAGGACAAGACTAAGGGAAAGTATCTTGCCCAAGAACACACCTACGAAACTCAGTGGCACTTGACGAAACTTAGCAGGAAGCAAATTAAAAAATACCCAGACTAGACACAGCAGACTTATTGCCCATGATTACCAGGTGAGCGATCTAGGGCCAGGGCCCGCTTGTTTATATTATAATTAAAAATGGAGTGTAATAATAGTATATAATTGTAACAACATTTTCTAAAATGTTACTCTGAATTTCTTCCCATATGTTAGATCGCTCAGAAGAAGCAGAACTAAATACTACTCCAGTGGTCAAGGGATATTATTAACCACTTTTGGTTTGCCTGCCAGAAAGCCGAAACTTACTCTGAATTTGTGGTACGATTATACTTGCTCTCATTTTCTTTTGCATTGAATTAGGAAATAAAAACCCAGCTTGTACAAAATAATTTATAATTACATATGGTTTTACGGCGCACCATCAAAAGAAAGGTTATATGGCGCCAAACAGTGATTAACATGCCAGGCTCATCCTCCACTTAATCGAGATAAAATACGGACACTGCATAGTTGCTTCAAATTCTGTAGTAGACACTCAATTTACAATGAAGCCATGTTTGCATGCGTAGGGTCATGATGAAGACCGTTAATGAGCATGACAAAGATGACAATGAACATGGAGGTTAGGGTGTCCTATGCCTCTAGTGGGATTTGCAGTGCTCCTATTCTATTCCCAGTTAATCTGTTGGCGACTGGTATGGAGGTGTTTATAGAATATCATTTCTAACGTACAGTCACTGTTTTTTTTAATATATAGTTCAGCAAATCATGCATTTACATCAATGGTTACGGTTTGGTTCTGGTATCGTAGTAGTTTTTAGGAATGACGAGTTGTCTGTCCGTTAACTTTTGCCTGGTGAACACTCTAGGGCCTTCATTATTAATCGGATCTTTGCGAAACTTTGCCATCGTCTTTATATCAATGAAAGCTCGGTCAAGTTAAAAAACCAGCCAGATCACTATGTTCCGGTTGAATGATGTTTGCGGAGTTATAAGCCTTTAAAGGTTTTGATACACAAACTTGATCCAGACTAGTCTGTTCTAAACTCCTGGCCGAATTTCAACGAATTCCGAAAAGGATTATCAGTACCAAGCCTTAGTAGTTGCTGTGTTCTGGTTGAATGAGTTATGTCCTAATACACACAAACTTTATCCAGACCAATTTTCCTGAACCCCTGGCTGCATTGCAGTGAAACTTGGCAGGAATGATCAGTACCAAGCCTAGTTGCACATGTTGTTGTTGTGTACCCCATCAAAGACTCAATATAGCCATTAGAGCGGGGCCTCTTTGTTTAATTATCTCGGTCCTCTTTGCACTTTTTGAACCAATATGAGTAAGGTGGGTTTAACACATCTTTGTATTCGTACTTCCTCTCATTGGGAGAAAGCCAAAATTACACATCAATACTTTCAAAGAAATTGATCAATTTTTTTTTTTAATATTTGAACAAAATATTTGGAATAGTATATCTGTCAACATGATATTAATCCTGAAGGACCTTTTTCTCAGGGAATCTGGCGGAGTGTACTTCACCATATCACCAACCAGCACGAATGGATTATTCCACATGGTGGAGACTTGGTCAACTGTCTCCATGGGCCACTGACAGATGAAGACAAAAACAAACCTTGGTTGAATCCTTCAAAACATGCACAGGTTATCAAAGATTTGTCAGCAGTTGTGCTTGATAAACGCCTTCTGAACAAAGTGGAATACTACCTTAATTTCAGGTAATGCTTTCATTGTGAAAATCCTAGCTTTTAATGTGATGTCTATACATATAACATTGTAAAAAGCACAGTTGATATTAAAAATAGAAATAAAAGTTAGAAATACACTCGTAAAAATGAGCATATACACAAATGAAGACATAACAATTACAATTATTTTGCTGATTAAAAAGAGGTCATTCAACAAGATTATTCAACTGATAGGATTGATTATAGGAAAATTTCTGAAGATGGTAGACATGTGGTTATTCTCACAAACGAGCGTATGCCATCGAGTGAAGGATGTCCATATAATCAAATCTAGCACTTAAATTATTTATTCCATTTTTAATCAATTTATGTATGACTTTAACTGAAATTATTCGCAGATCAACGTCACAATAAATTATTCTGATTTCAAGGCATGAAACTCGGAATAACATACACGTTATACTTCATATTAACTAACCGATTAAAAGATTATAACGAATGATTGATCAGTTATATTCAACTGATTGTAACCGATGATCCATTGCTCATCACTAATCAGAACATTATGTTCAATGCGTATTCAAGCCATTGCCTCATTGAACTGCTATTTCTATTAACAAACTGGAGCCAAACTTTATTTCTCACATCTTGTAACAGGAGTACAGCTGAACTAGAAGGGTTTCATCAGCACATATTGATGTATTGTGCAAAGCGATTTGCATACACGCCGCCAGTATATCGAACCAGGAACTTGTTAGCAGCTCTGGACCATAACAAAAACAGTGACAGGGAGATACAAAAAAACAGAGATGGAAGCATAAGGTAGATTTGTTGAACCATATTCTCTTCCCCAACTATTTACATCTTTAATAAATGGCCACAAGTTGTATTGATTTGGAACTTTGCATGACATGTAGTCTTAAATAGACTTCATTTTGATTCGACGTCGAAAATGTGACCTGAAACGTTTCTGATTTCCCTTAATTGAATTGAATTGGGGTTTTAAGACGCACCAACACATGAAAGGTTATATGGCGCCTAACAGAAATGAACATACCAGGCTCATCCTCCATGTACATCGAAATAAAATATGGAGAATGGGTCTAGAACCTTGCAGAGCTGCAAATCCTATTGTAGACACTCCATTTACGCTGGAGCCACGTTTATTATTTTCCTGCCAGTGCTCTAGTAATATGGACGAGATGGCACCTGAAACAATGCAGGGGTCATGATGAAGACCGTTAATGAACATGAATTTGAGTGGGGTGTGGGGGTGGGGGGTGCAGTTCTACCCCTCTGCCTACCCTTCCAACAGGATCTGCAGTGGCCCTATTCTTTGCCCTGGAACCACACGGGGCTGATTTCCCTTCAAACACCATACAAATGCTTCGTGCCATCATCACAATCCAACAATCCTTTTAGGAGAATTAGGGCAGACAAGATTTGCGACAGATGAAAATACCGAAAAAAAAAGTGTAACCATGGGTGATCTATCAAAAATCAAACTTTTTTTATGTCAGTAGAGAGCTTCTTAGATGCCTTTCTTAGGTAAAATAGATGAACACATTTATTACAGATATCACAGAACGTGGAACAAGAAGTCGGGAAGGTGGTCTGTGCACCCATGTAGGGTAAAGAAATCGTATGAATACACCAAAGACATCATAGAAAGTGCCCTAATTCTGAGAGTAAATGACAAGATAGGAATGAGCAGAAAGCAGGCTTTGGAAGATACTGATCCAAGAAGACTCTCAAAAACCTTAGCGCCAGTAGAGCCTCCAGCAACCCTCACACTTGTTGAGCAAAGGGTATCCAGATTTCAATAGAATAGACTGAGGGATATTTACACAGACTGTGCGATTGGATAGTGTTGGTCATGCCTATCTATAAACTTTCCATTTCGAACCACAAAATACGAGGACTGACTGAAAGATTTTTAGCTCTAATGATCTTTTTGTAGCGACTACTCCTTTGGAACTACAGGATGGGTTTTCATGAAACTTTACAGGAATGTTGCCCATAATGTCTAGTTGATCCTAGCAAAAATTCACGTTGATGTGAAATCCAAGATGGTCGCCAAAGCTAATAAATAGATTTCTAAAAAACAAGTTGGTAGCAACTGCTTCTTGAAAACTCTTAAGTGATATTGCTATAGGACTTTTTCTAAAATGATCAGCATGACATGATGTTGGTCCTTGTCAAAAGTCATATTGATTCAACGTTAAACATGGCTGCCCAGTGGCCATTTTTTACATAGATTTATATAGTAGAATATGTAGCGACTACTCCTCTGAAACTACTTGGATTTTCATGAAACATCACAGGAATGTTGCTCTTGATGGCAAGTTGATGTGAGCAAAATGCAGGTCAGTCGGAAATTAAACAAAAATAGACTTGAAAATTCAATTTTGTGCAGACTACATCTCAAAACCAAAAGCAGCCATCTTTGTTTGCATAGTTGTATAGGAAAAACCTGTGGGGACTACTCCTCTGAAACTACTCGATGGATTTTCATGAAGCTTTACAGGAATGTTGCTCTTGATGTCTGGTTGGCCTGATCTTCAAGATGGCCACCAAAGCTAAAAATAGATTTTACAAGTACAACTTTGTGGTTACCATGTGTTAT
Source organism: Cyrtodaria siliqua (assembly GCA_037043455.1). Taxonomy (NCBI): domain Eukaryota; kingdom Metazoa; phylum Mollusca; class Bivalvia; order Adapedonta; family Hiatellidae; genus Cyrtodaria; species Cyrtodaria siliqua. Next base: position 140,716 of record JAWPHD010003048.1, on the reverse strand, counting down.
TGATTTGGTACCTTTACCAAAATGGCTTGAATGGCATGAAATTGGTTCTAAACATTATTTTCATTTGACATGAAACATGGCCACCATCAGCCATCTTGGTCGATACAGTCAGGTAGGAAAAACTTGTGGCAACTATTCCTCTGAAACTACTTGAAGGATTTTCATAAAACTTTACAGGAATGTTACTCTTGTTACAAAAATGACTTCCGAGAAACATTGAAAATAAAACGTATTTACTCGGACGTCTTTAAGGGCTGCTTCGACTTCAAACCACGGCCACAACAAGAGCTTGTATTGTTCAATGATTAACAAATACTTCCCCTTCAAATAATGGCATACACAATATATAAAAACTTATGATACCATCCCAAGATTTAGCTGTTCAGATCTTCAGGAGAGCATTTCAAGGTCATGGACCTCTTGTTACATCGAGAATGCATTTCTTTGACACAATGCTTTTGTGCTTTTGTGTCCACTCAGTAACTTGTGAAGGATTTCTATTGATTTTTGGGGCCAGTAGGTTATTGAAAAGCACAAAGAAGGTGCTTTATTATGTGTGAAATAGTTAACCGCGAATGAAGTGTCTGACTAGATATCTATTCAAACTGATCAAATATTTCTTTTGTAGAAAATTTGAAAAAACATTGTGAACTGTCATTGTTGTTCCTTTTTATACGCTCCGTTGAAAAACGGGAAGTATTATGGCATGGGGTTGTCCGTTACGAATAGCCATCGCGGACGTTTACATCAAAACAGAACGCCCACTCTCGTGGAACTCAATAGGCACATTTGCCCTAGATACGAAAATTGTCTCTATTTGTTTTTGGGGTCAAGGTCACCATTACCTTATATGGTAGTTCACTTTCCTCGCAATAACTTCGAAAGCATAACACCAACACCACCTCATGAAACTTCATTGGTGATTTTTGATTTTCTTCGGTGGGGTGAGGGATATTGTCCTTGGTGAAAAGAAACACTGTAGTGTTCGGGGTGACTTGTCAGAGTCGCATCGGGGTGACTTGTCAAAGCCGCCACATCATTTATAGAAATATGTACTAAGTGTGATAACTATTCCATGTGATAACTTAAAAGCGCAACATAAAACGTCATTGGTATATTGCCTTGGTCGGAGGAACCCTGTTACTTTTGGGGGTCACACAGTCAAAGCCACCGTATATGAACATCCATTATTCCAAGCAATAACTCCAGAGTGCAACACCTACAATCATGGAACTTTACAGACATCTTGCCTTTGGTGAGTGAAGAAACCATATTGCTTTTGGGTTTGTAGGTTTAAGGTCAACGTGACCATCACCTCATGCACATACATTCTACATAACTCCCGAAGACATAACTCCCGAAGTATGACGGCTTCAAGGTGCAATGTCCTTGGGTGAGATGAGGAAGCCTATTGCTTTTGGGGTTAGTAGGTTTAATACCAAGGTCACCGTGTACACATTCTGCATGATAACTTCATTGTCTTCGGTGAGATATGGAAGCCTTTTGTCTTTGGGTTCAGTAGGTTAACAAGGTCACAATGTCCTTATCTTGAGAAACATATAGCTTGTAACAATGAAATTAATAATGCCAGTGTTGAAATAAATAAAATAAGATAACATAGGTGACCGGATATTGAAAAATATAATTAACTATTATACCACTCCTATAATAGATAGTAGGTCAAATGTCACAATATGACACGATCATAAAACATTCTTTCCCAGCAGTTATTCATGAACTATTTGACCGCATTTTTTTGGTCAAATTTCATGTTGACCCAATACCTAGGAAATGCTGTTACCATAAAATAAAATCCATAGCAAATGGTGTGTGTTATGAGCAATTTTTTTTATTTTTTTTTGACACTAGGTGCATTTTGTTTTAAAACATCTGTGCATTATCAGCACATTATTGTTGTAACGTTGTAAAGTATTGCATCATTGACATTACTATCAGTATAAGATTCTCACAAGTATTACCTGATACAGTTGTTTTATAATATACTGTACAGTGATATTACAATTCAAATAAATAATTATATTTTCATTGTTTATATTTTTACATGTGAAATACCGAAGATGACGTAATGCCGCTGGTGAACTTGACGTCATTATTTTGGCCCATTATGTTTTCTCTGCATAATAAGTTTCAAGATTTTGAGTATCTAATAAATAGAATATTTGTTGGTTTGTCGTGAATATAGGATTTGTTTTCATCTCGAAATAAGACTCAAATATTTTCACTCGTTCTAAAGTACTCGTGAAAATTGTAAGTTTTCTCACTTCTCGATGAAAATAAATCCTATATTTCCTCCAAACCAATATATAACACAAGTTTTTTGAAAAAGACGGAAAAATACGTGTTTTGGGCTAGAGCATATGTCTCGGAAACAACTACACTAGTCAATATTGATCTCATCAAGCCTTTGTAATGAGAGTAAACTGCAATATATTTAACAAACTTCTTAAAATTATGACGAAACCAACATCTAGCCTTTACATCTTTATTTATATATTTACAGTGGTGAATACTATATTTTAAAACATATGCATTTATTAAAAAAATTGACATAACATGAACTAATAAATTTATAAGAACTAGATCTAGTATTTCTTTTGTTATACTGTTTCACGACACAAATTAGCTCAGAATTGGAATAAGTTGTGTAAATGTTACACAAAATATTAGAGACATTAAATTTGTTCAAACCATTTGTAAAAAAAAGTTGGCCAGACTTATAACAATAATTAGGCTTCATGTCTAACCCAGAAATATACAGGTCAATTCAATTGGGGGTTTACGGCGCACCAACACAAGAAAGGTTATACGGCACGAATAGCACACTAATGTGCCCTGAATGAGAGGAACTGTACCGCTACACAAATAGTGCACAATATGCTGTACCGCGACTGAGGGGAATGAACTATAAAAAAATAGTGCACAATATGCTGTACCGCGACTGAGGGGAATGAACTATAAACAAATAGTACACAATATGCTGTGCCCCGACTGAGGGGAATGAACTATAAACATTACCGCTACACAAATAGTACACTGCCCTGACAGGGCATGAACTATAAACATTACCGCTACACAAATAGTACACAATATGCTGTACCCTGACTGAGGGGAATAAACTATAAACCTTACTACTGCACAAATAGTGCACAATATGCTGTGCCCCGCCTGAGGAGAATGAACTATAAACATTACCGCTACACTGGGGAATGAACTACAAACCTTACTACGGCACAAATAGTGCACAATATGCTGTGCCCCAACTGAGGGGAATGAACCATAAACCTTACTACTGCACAAATAGTGCACAATATGCTGTGCCCCGACTGAGGGGAATGAACTATAAACCTTACAACTGCACATATAGTGCACAATATGCTGTGGCCTGATTAAGGGAACTACAAACCTTACCACTGCACAAATAGTGCACAATAAGCTGTGCCCCTACAGAGGGGAATGAACTACAAACCTTACTACTGCACAAATAGTGCACAATATGCTGTGCCCCGACTGAGGGGAATGAAAATGCCCTGAATGAGTGCAGCTATAAACCTTACTACTACACAATGCCCTAAACGACGAAGCTTAGCTATAAGCGCTACTACTGCACAAATAATACACAATTAGCTGTAACCCGAATGACAGGAATAAACTATAAACCTTTGTCAGTAAAGACACTAAAAATAGTACCGGTAATAGTAATAAAATTATCACACTATTTAGGTCATACTACACCAATTCATTTTCCATAGGCCTACCTTTAATATAGCTCTAAGCTCTGTACCGAGTTCCCTAATTCAGGAAGCTATATTTTTTTATTACTTGTTTTGAAAGACCTATCTTAGTTTTATCAAAAAAACATACAGAATCCATACATTGAGTATGTTTGAAAAAGCTGTTTGGGTCGGATGGTGCTGACCCACCTACTTGCATGTAGAAACATGAGGAAAATGTAAAATATACTTCTTTCTTTGATTATGCAACACATTATGAATACATTGCACAAATGTATGATTTAACCTTTATAAGTACTCTTCAAAAGTTGAATTTTAATTTTTTAGCAAGATTTTTGGTTTGTTTACCTTGACAACCAATCAAAATTAAGAGATTCTGTGTAATAGCTCCGAATTTACCCTGGAACTTTTTCCCTGCCCGGTGATTGGTTGGTAATTGGTGTAGTCTGATCACTAACTAAATGCAATTTAAAAAAAACAAAAAAAACATTATTCTAGTCTAGAAGGAATAAATCCTTTATATTGAGCAAATGGATCAGGAAACTTGTCTCTAATTGTCCAAGCACAACAAGATGGAATGACACGCCTATCCCCTGCTCCCAACATGCCATGCCTCCACAAAGTAAACTGACGGTAGGCCTGATGGCGATTGGCTTTATTCATGTCAGCTTCATCGTCATACACTAAGATGTCCCTTCTGTAGAGCCGTCCAAGAGCCAGAACTGCTTCATTGAGCACCAACACTTGGAAGTCCTGAAAGAAATATAATACAAAACATAATTAGTATGTGTAAATTGTTCCACATTTATATCTTCAACAGGCCAAGCCAGGTAAACCACTTTGACTTATGGTCTAACACAACAAAATTAAATTCCCTTTTCATAGTTTATAAGTGCCTTTGTGGTCGATAAGGAAGATGCTACGTCTGAAACTTTCTCACCTCTGTGGGTTCGAATCCCAGAGAAAGCTCGACTTGTGAATAAGTTTCGACTCTTATAGATGGTCCGAGATATACAGTACTTGTTATACCCAGGAATAGGTTGGTGGTTTGCCTCCATAAATCAACCATCATGCATAGCCTAAAATGTGCTGAAAAATTATGTTAAAAGCCAAAGAAATCATTCTATATACCTTTCTTTTTTACTGAAGTAAATATGTACGTATTATATGACTTACTGGAAGCAATGAAACACACTGCTGCTTCTGACAGCACTTTCTTTCTGCTTCTGTGGGCATCTGCCTACACTTCCCACATACACACCAATCTGGAACAACGGCGCCTGGTGGCGGATGAAACCCTCCTGGCTGTCTCTCTGAGGGCTTCATGATGTCGAATATCAGGCCTGGATGCCTTCTCACCATCTCTAGGCACAGATTCCTCAACTGGCCCTCATTCATTCCTTCTATCTCAACCTGAAATATTTGACCACCACTATTACTTTTGTAATTATTACTAAACTTTATTATTTGGCGAGGTTAAAATATAAAATGTTTGGTGTTTAACATCATCGTTTAGCACATTTTAGGCTATGTATGACGTCACTTTTTGGTGGTAGAGGCCGATCACCCACTTATTCCTGGGAAGAACAAGTACTCCTGCCATCCTTAAAAATCGATGCTTTTTAGATGAAAAGTGATATTACAAATCAATTATAGAAAAAGTAAGTCAATGAAACTTATCTTATTACTTTTAAATCTAAAAGGTTTTCATTTTTCGAGATATATTTTGAAAATTTTAGGATCAGATTCAATCGCAATATCTACTCAGTCTTAACATGCAATCAAGGTTTTCAAGGCCAGATCCAGTGTGCCATTTAAATCCTTTGCTTTGTGGCTAACGGTCATGCACCATGTCGATCAATGTCGATATTGGAATTAACATATATAATATCTTGAAAATGCACCATAATTTACCTAATGCCATGAAGGAGACGAAACATCTTCGAGAATACATGTCCCGAACCGCTATCACCACCCACCCAACTCTCACCAGGTTTGTTGCAATTGCTTGTAGTGGTTTTCAACAGCCAAACAGATGCAACTGCCATTCAAGTTGTACATGCACTATTTGCCCTCATTGAATGGAGATAATTATTGTCATATTCACAAGAAAAAACAAGAAAACAACTAACCTTAATCTGCTCTTCTGCAGCTTGCACCTGACCTACTGCTTCTTGTGCCCTTTCTTCAGCTGCCTGTCTTACACTGCGTCTGCCACTACTGGTCCTCCCTCTTGTCCTAACACTTCTTGATCTACCTCTGCTACTGGCACGTCCTCTCCCTGCACTCTCAGATCGGGCTCCACCCCTTGCCCTTCCTCTCCCTCTCCCTCGACTACGTGTCCTTCCTCTTTCTGATTTGAATGGGCTCGACTCCCCTGAGCATGACGAAGAACTACTTGTAGGCTGTAACTGAAAAAGGCAGTCAATGTTTTTATTGGATATTCAGTTACAGAGATTATTTAGTGTTGGTCTACTTTGTAAAGCAAAACTCAGTGATACCAACAAAAGCATGTAAAGAAATATAAAAAGATCGGACAGGGAAAGTAGCATTCAAGGAGGACAGTCAACCTTCCTTGCGTGATAATCAAAACAGATTGAGAGCAGTATAAGTGTCTATCAGTAGATAGAAAATATAAACAGATAAATATGTCAATGAATTATCGATAATTGTATCATGTGCATGTGTGGTCATGCACTATTCCGATCTAAAGAATATGCTACCAGTCATTCTGGCAAATTCAATGGCCTATTATAGTACATAATGAACCGCCGCCGACAATGGCGACATCGAAAGAATAAGTATGCATACCCCACCCACATCCAGATCGTGCAATAACAGTGCCAATCCAATGTATGTGCATTTTAATAAGTCTACACTTCCACAAATTAATTAAACAACGTTATTTCAACCATTATGCTGAACAAATAATCCATTCCGTGAATAATAATCAATGCAATACATTTAAAACTTACCGATTCCACGGTGTTCGTATTTTGTTGTTGTTATTGAAATTTTGTTGTTGGAACAAAGAAGAACTTTCCGAATTACGTTTCAATAATTATATGCATAGCCTCGTTCTGGTTATATTTACGAGCAATACCGAGTTATCATCGGAAAACATCACAAAATGGCGAACGTTGTTTAGTTTCGGTTTGAGAGGTAAATTATATCTTCGTATAAAAGGTTAATTGGTCCAATAATATGTTTAAATATTGGGCGCACACGCGTTTTATAGTTATTTCTTCACATTAAACAGCCTGTTTTGTGTTTCGTTGACACTCACCTTATTTCATAGTAAACCGTTTACGGAACACGAATGCACCTTTAATTTCGTTGTTACAAATAGATGAGGTCTTCATTTATTTCTGATGTTGCTATGCCTGTTGAAACATACTTTATAGTTATGCTGTGTTGTTCCTAAATTGGCAAACTGTGTTGTTATGATATTAATCAATAATGGGCTTAATTTTGTCATAAGTATGTGTCGTGCTCTTGCACGTTCAATATATTAATACACGTTCATGACAGAATGTCGTTCTAGCAAAAGTTAATGGATAGCTGACGACAACGCACACTTTGATTGCAAATACAAATTACCACTCTTTGATTTCAAATAAAAATTTACATACTTTTACTCCAGGATAGGTTCAAAAAGTGATCCCCATTCTCGAAGTTGCAATATTGAAATCGTGACATTAATACATACAACACACATTGAAATTACGTGTCGCTTTATGTAACGTGTCATTCGTACAATTTTGACATTCGATTGCAAAAATGGATCGCACACTATGTGCCTTCTAGTTCTCGTAACATGTATGCAACATTAGCTCCCAATAACATTAATTGCAATTTTCGTCAAATAGAATATTGCGCATGGTGTTAACTAGCATGTTTTCGAAAGCCAGACAATTTGGAAATCTGATGTTAATGGAGTGTTATCAATTGAGCATTTGCATGTGAATTTCAATACGTTCTTCCTAATAGTATGTTTCCAGACTTCTTTTCGCTTTTATGTTCACATTATATGCTCTGGTTCATTTATTAGACGCTTTATTAATTGTCCACATGCTATTAACATGAATTTATTTTTCATTTCCAATTACCGTTTTAACTGTCAGAGACGTTTTCAATGTTTACTCTGGTAGCATACATGACATGCACTTACATTCGAGTATCAGTCTATCCACTGTTTAATGAACTTGAGCAAGTACCATCATACAGTTTGATACCTCTTTAATATGCCTTGCTAACTCACTATGTATAAGTACGGTACCACGCGATATGCTCTGCAAGACTAAGACACTCTTTCCAGTACATTCTAAGACTCTCACATTTCCATACATGCCTATACAAGGTTAGTGTGATGATATATATGTATTGTTCCCATCATCTCATCGTTTCAATTTTTTTATAAAGTACTGTCTGATTTGTCCCATATCTCCGGATTAGCTCCGCATCTTTCCCGGAAATGCAACGGAGTTTTAACTTTGCGATACATATAGTCTGGCAGTCTAGTTTATATTTATATAATATCGAACTGAATAAATAACATGTCAATTGATTTAGAAACAAATACTACCCAATGCAAATGAAGACTGGCTAATATCGTATTGCCCAGTTCTATAATACGATCTGCTTCCGTTAACTGGTAAATGCATAGTTGTGATTTCAGAACTTCCGGGGAGCCATTTACCTTTGTTTTTAATGTTCTCAAAATCATCGGGCAAACATGGATGAAGGTACTATATTCACTCTGAAATATTAAATGACAACGATGTACGTGTCTTATTATCTACTCGGGTATTACTACAAAACACTATCAAAGAAATCAGACATGTTCTTTCAGATCACATCATATTCTAAAAAGGAAAGGTAACTTGTTTTGCACTGCACGTTTTATTCCTGTGTTGCACTGGCTTCTACCAAGTCAACGAGTTATTACATGGTGACTTTCTTGACGTTTGGTACTTATATTCATATATACGTGATCATGTTTGATTTTTACTAATGACTTATTGTTAGAGGATATAGCCCGGTGGGGATTTCCTTATTTACACTCTGCTGTTTAACTGAAATTCCAATAGGGTAAAAGTGATGTTTGTTGCACATGATTTAAATACTAGCCGCATTCCTTTTTGCCACTGACCGTTCCAATGTGGTACCCCTGTTGTCAACGGTGTAATATTGTCGGATAGTGGAATGATGAATTCCGAACACAAGCTTCTTTAATAAATAACTCATCGTGCACTGAACAACGAAAAACAGTGACATTTCGATAATGTAGATGTGACACATTTTCGAATGCACAAGTGCAACTTGCATCAGCACAACACTGATTATTAGTAATTAAAAAGTTGCAATACGTTGGATATAATATAGATAATATTTGGTGTATTAGGCGTGGGAAATTAAAACAATATTCTCTTTTAAGTAACATGACTGACAATTGGTACAAGCAAAAGGCACATGTTCTCATGGGTTGAAATTCAGGAATGTCACGGATTTTGTATAAATATTAAGGTAACAGAGACCGGTGTAGATTAGTGGAGAGCGGATCTGATCAGTCAGGATCAGGGGATCAGAGTGTGTCAGACTGTTTCACAGCTAACCCATGTTGTAAATACGCTTATTAAAATGTTATTAAAATGGAAGAATAGTTATTATTTAAAGTACTCAACGCGAAGTAATACTTAGAGACGCCACTAAGCTACTGGTTGACTACATTTCCATTTCGAATCTTGTATCTACTTTTATCAAACCATTAAAAGCCTTATCAAAACAGTCATTGCAGTAAAAAGACACTCCTTAAAGTTTCAAGCTAGATATGTTTTATTTTTATTTCCTCAGCTTCTAAGATACCTAGGCGCCATGAGTATAGTGAAACGAGCAGTGACATCAGCATTGTAATTGGAACCAATTAATAATACAGAACGTTGTGAATATTGAGACAGTTTGATGAAATAATGAATTACAAAGTCAATAATTCAAAGAGAACGACCTTAGCTTTAATGTTACAAATTGACGAGGTCTTCACTTATTTCTGTAATTGCCATTCCTGTTAAAACACAGACCTAATATGGTATGCTGTTCCTAAATGGGAAAAATGTGTTGCTTTGGTACGAATGAACACTAGTCTTGAACTGTCCATAACACGCTTGGGTTAAGATGTTGCGGTCGTCATTTTTACATCGGTTTATGATAGAAACTCGTTTAAGCAAATGTTAACGGACAATTGTCAATAAGGCACATTTTGATTCCAAATACAAATTTACATACTTACTCAAGCATAATTTAAAAACTAGATCCCGTTTGTTCTTGTTGGTTTGGGAATAGTTCATGGCGGGAATTTCTTTATTTACACTGTCCCGTTTTTAAATTATTGGGTGGACAGCAGGGTAAGTGTGGGGTTTGGTGCACCCTAGAATCTGGTTTTAACTCCCAGCGGCCTTTTCTCCCACTGATCGTTCCATGGCGGTAGCCCTTTTGTCAACCCTTTTGTGTTTGTGATGTCTTATTTGGCCTTTTATTCATCTTTAAATTTGTTCTTTGTTTCTGTGTGTGTTTGTGGTTGACTGTGGTCCATGAATGCTGCTTTTCCTGTTCGATTTTTATATCTATATTTACATATGTTGTTTACGCAACATTGTATCCGTGAAACTGATACATGAACAACACATTATAATCTTTTCACTTTACAAAAATATCTTCCATTCGCGGATCGCACAAACTTTGCGTACGCTTATAAATGGATTTTAACTATTATACAATGTATGCAACATTAGTTCTCCACATAACATTATTTGCAAATGTTGTGCTATAGGATATTGCGCATGGTATTATATCATATTTTCGAAAACTCACATTTAAGAAATCTAATGTTGAGCTATATCAGTGTAGCATTTCTTTCAACACAATGCATGTGAATTGCAATATTCTTAAATAAGAAATATTTTGCGTTTATTTTCGTCGAACTATTAGCGCATTCTAAGCGCATAATAAAATGACTCGACTAACACGGTATAATTACACATTAAAGTATTTACATAAATTTTGTGATATTAACATAATATCTAATCAAAATACAAATCAAATACCGTTGTTGTACGGCCAAACGCTGGGATACGTTAAAATATAGTATTATATTCGCCGTTTAGCATATTCGGAATTTGGATTCACTTAAAGGTAGTAATACAATAAATGTATCTTCTACTATACAGCAAACATAACACATATTATTAAAACAATTGCCCCGACTGAGGATCGAACTCACGACCTTCAGATCGCTCTATTTGTATTTGATTATGTGATTATGTGATTATGAGAATGACGCGCTACCTACTAAAGAAATATAAAAAGATCGGACAGGGAAAGCAGCATTCAAGGAGGACAGTCATAATTCACAAAACACAGAAACAAACACGCAAACAGAAAAACAACAAGGCAAAAGCAACAATAAATGCAAACGACACCACAAACACAACAGGGTTGACAATAGGGCTACCGCATTGGAACAGTCAGTGGCAAAGTAGGCCACTGGGGGTTTAAACCTACTAAGCCACCGAGGACTAAGTCTTTGCACATTGTTCATATATTTATTTTAGTTTTCTTCCTTTATAGCAGTAATGTCTTTGAATAAACCTCCCAGTGTGTTTAGAATAGTCACACAATTTTTTATCATAACAACATGACAACTCATGTTTACATGTCAATGTGATTTATCATCGTTTTCAATCTACAGAGTCTCTATATCAATCGATACTTTGTAGGCGTGTCTTTATTTGTAACTTCATGTTCACCAGCTCATGTCGAAATCGGGTATTTAAGCGAGCAAATATAACACAGGACATCATTCATTGTATAGACATCGACCATTGCACATCGTACCTGTACACAGGTAACATTATGATTTATAGAAGAAAAAAATAAGTTGCCACTTTCGGGACTCGAACACACGACCTTCTGATTTCAAGTGCTCTATCCACTGAGCTATAATGCTTTTTGAAACATTGGTATACTAATTACCATTTATTAAGTGTCAAAATATGTAACCTATTTGAACACAACTCAAGATGAATCAATAAATATATAGTCCATAGTCGCACATGTACATTAACATTGCCTGGTGTAATATATATGTTATCATTAAGAAACTAATATTCTCCCTCAAAACCACCATATCTTGGCCTGTTGGTTAGCGTTTGATGTGTTCGCTAATGCCTATTTAATGTTAAAAATGTTACCACATACCAAGAAATAGCCGTGGTCTAGTGGTGAAACGTATATCCATCAAAACTTTAAAACGAAACGTCTGTGGTTCAAATCTCGTTCGAGCAAGTACTTTTTATCACATACATTCTGCAGCCGTATATTCATCGATGTTACCTGTAAATAAAAATGTGATATTTTACGCATCGATTTCTGCCTTATATACCGACTTTTGGGATGTTCGTCGATTTGAAATTTTCATGAGTTATTACCAGTTAAAATAAAGACTGTGTAGCTTTAAAACGCTACAGGAATTACATGACGGCATTCAGCCAAATGCAATTATGTTCAATGCCTAGTTTGATTTCATACAAGATCGTGATGAAACTTATATTGGGAAGTTTAACATGACTGATAGTATATCTTCCACATATATTCCCGTTTAGACTTGATATTTCCAAATTAAAACGTAATACTTTTAGAATGTAAGGTAAATTGTGTCAGTCTTACGTAGATATGTAACACAGGGCAGTACAGAGCAATATCCATGTACCTCTTTTAATCGTATCAATATCTTTATGTATTTTCATCAAAACCTGTTGTTTTGCGCTAAGGTTTTGTAGAGTGCGTACCTTTTTATGTAATTCATTGTTAACATCACTTGATCAGCCAACTGCTATAACGATGTTACACCAAGTTATACGTCTAGCCATAATAACCATAAAATTCTTTCAGAGAACGATAACATACGTTAACAATTCGCCGCAGGTTGTGCAACTGAAGTTAGTCTCATCGTTAAGTACTGTTAGGTTAGCAGGAACGTGTTTGAACGATTTGGAATGTTGTTTATTATCGTGAACTTCGTCTTCTGTTGAAAGATATACTTATTTAAGAAATATTCTACGACACCGAACATCGCAACATGATTGCAATAGAACATGATTTACAAATGTCCTAAGATATTGATCACTTCCATACATTTTTTAATATTGTCAGGAAATCAATAATATATCAAAAGTGGTGCATTATATTGCAAAGCATTGCGTGACTATTAGTAAACCCATATATACAGTTCGCCACTATAATATTATTTCTGTTATCCGGTAAAGATGGGGAATTCAAACACGAGGTATAATTGTTGTTATCGGAACCGAGGCTCTGCCGAGGTTTCGATTAAAACAGCTATACTGAGGGTTGGAATTTCATTTCTGAACCGAATACCCATGAATGATACATTTTCTTGCATATCATTGACATTTTGTGCGTTGACGTCGCCAATTACTAACGTTTTGAATGTTTTTTTTACATTTGCTTTATATCTCCAAAAAACGTCGAAGGTGTTTCATAGAAACTTGGTTTGTACATTGACAGGGATATGTCCTATTTTTCACCAATCAAATTGGCATCGACTTAAAAGACAATAATAAAAGCAAGTGGTATTTTTGGTATTCATGTTCACTTTGACCTACTCACTCACTTACAGACCCTACTACACCACAGTCTCTGGTGAATACCTAAGAACTCAGTAGGTGATACCTTTTAAATATACCTTGTGTAGGGCTTATTAAGAGAAAGAGAAGAAAACGTATACACGTGAATTACAACATGTGAGCTAACTTGTAGCTGGTTTACTATTAGCCACTTGACTTTGTCTTGACGTACAGCTTAGTATTAAAGACTAGTTGAGGGTTAACTAGTTTACGAGGATAAAGTATTAAGACAATGTAACAGTTATCAATAAAATAAAATATTGATAAAATCTGAGTGAGAGCAATTTCGAGCTACATCACTAGCATCCTGTTAAAGATGAAATTTGTCCTAAATCAACAAATCCGTTGTTGATATGTTTTTAATTATTAAATATCATTATAAATACGATGTTTACTATGCTATTGATGTATGTTTAGTGAAAATATGTTTTTAAAGATAAAAACCGAAAAGGCGAACAGGCATTGCTAAAAAAAATCGAAAAAATCTAAGGGGAAAAACTCTTGCGCGAATTACCGGAAATGACGATGTCAGAGGAAATGCCCGTGATAAAACGGTTACACCATGTGCAACCTTACGATTTGGAGCCAGAATACGTGTCTGAGGACGAAAATACATCGGATTCATCAACTGATGATGAAGTTGTACGCGGTGCAGGAACAAATGGAGAGCTTGTAAAGACTATCGTGTCATGTCATTCGTTACGTTCAGTAGTTCATTACACTATTCACTAATCTAACAAAATAGCGTATTTATACACTTACAGCAACAACAAACATAAAAACAACGTAAACATTGTTTTCATCGAAATCTGACAGTAAGTCACCCGCAACACTGCAATATCTTGGTACATACACAATAACCGCGAAATGTAGTATATTCCGAATGAATGGACCTGGTCTATACCTTTACATTAATACATGGATATATTTGTATGTAGATCTATGGTAATACGAGCGTCAGATTTCTTTTGCCGATAAGTAGACATGGAACAAATATATTTATTAGATATTATCCATAATTGATAAAAAAATGAATAAAAACAATAATAAATAAAACAGCATATAATTTCGGCGCCATAATTTCTATAGTATTATATATTTGCCATAAGTCGCCACCAACATCAAACACTCTAGGAGCGGTGTTTGCAATATGACACGCTCTCTAGTCTCCACGTGCCCCCAAATATCAATACAGACTAATAAAATGTTGCGGTGCACTATTGAAGTGCGGCCTAATTTGGGTACATACGTCGGTATATCACAAAAGCACGCACCATTTAGGAAAACCTAGTTCTATGATATATTTCCTGTTTATTGCACTTACTTGAGCGGTGTAATACCGCCGAGGGCAGACGCGTATTGCACAAGACGGATATATCACATGATATTTGTCGCGCACAAAGAGAGAAAAATACTATGATTTCAATAATATAGCCAAATGTATTATGATCACGATATAGATAGTTAGTAAGTATACTTACTCATGTATACTTACTCCTGATATACAGATCGAAAACAGACCAAAATAATATAAAGTATATTATTCTATTATACTTGTTTTACTTATTGCACGAGCTAAGAGGCGTTATTGTTGTTGCTTGGCCATAAAAAATTACTGAATTAATATAAAAGCTAGTAATATTATTAATTTTCTGCCATGCAATAAATATCCATGAAACATTTTGTATTTTTTTTTCAAATCCATAGCCCTATATATGTTGATAATATATATCTATAATACTATTGGCAGAAGAGGGTGTATAATTTAAAATTATTAAAATCAAAATTTTGAAACAAAGACACAGTGTTTATTTCACCGGATTCATTTAAATTTTTATGCTGAACGTTCTTAGCAATCTTTTAAAAAAAGACGGCTACATAATATTGGCGCCGTCAACTCTTCATTGATTCACGTAAAGACGCATGCTTCTAATTCAACAGCTAAACATTCACGGTGTATATAAAGACCTAAGACTATACACCTTTCTTCAATTTATCATACGTATACCCGATGAGGTGCTAAGATAATTGAACATAAATTTAAATCTTACTTCATGTACGAAATTCCTTTTCAACGCCGGTCGAATAGGCGAATACAACTTGCTTGGAGAGGGCGGGGTTATGCACTTCTCATTTTTATAGTCGAATATCGTTGGTACCGCTGTTGATTTTAATCTGCATGGCCTTTTGTTCTCCAAATTCAAAGATAATGAAACCAAAGGATGGACTTCCTACGAAGTCAACTCAAAATGTTTGCTACAAACTCGCGCGTCTTTCTAGGTTACCACTTTCTCGACGAGTCGGGCGATTATCTTCGGTAACGTCTACCCACACTTCAAACCTTCATATATCATTATCTCGATTAGGGAAACGAAAGAAACTTAGGTTATTATCTTGTCCTTCTTTATGCAAACTTTTTCACCCAGCAACAACACACGACATTTTTAACAAGTACCATAAAACGTTATCCTACATAGACAATACTATACAACTCAATGCGACACCGCGAATCGTTCAGTACCAATGACGTCATAGGATCACGTGTCACTTACCTGTCTTCAAAAAGGGCGAAACTCGAAGCGTGTGCGCTATGAGATAAAATTGGCTACTGTGAGAAAACGGGACAACCAATAAGTGTAAGATTTGAAAATATTGTATATTATATACGTATATTTCCGAATATATACTCAAAATACACGCTATATTTCACCTTTAAGCGTTTACAGTTAGGGGATACCCAATATCTTGGCAAATACCCTCTATTACCCAACTTATATGCTCAACTTGCGACTAAATATCAATAGCAACCATGCCTTAAACAATTTCAGAGTATTTAACGACTGTTACAGCGTGACTGTTTACATATTTCAAAATAATATTCACTGAACTCATTTATATATCAAGTTTAGATTAATTCATTATTTTGGTATTGATGACATTACACGATATCAGTAATTTCCTAGACAACTGTGTTTGCTATGTAAACATGATATTTACGTGTGTGTGAAACATTGTGTGCTGAAATTCAAACTTCTATTGCAGCCAACATACGTTAGTTTAGTTATGCATAAGTTATCAATTTATATGCAATTATTGTTAACAATTCACATTGCAACAAAACAAGTCTAGAAAAATGGTCTTTGTCCGATAAATACATGATAGGTTTAGCATGGTGCGTAAAACAATATTTAAAGGAGCCCTTTAATACCCTTTTAACTTATATTTATTTGATAGATCTATTTGTATAAAAACTATTGATATATTTCTCACGATTAAAATCACAGCCGAAACACGTTATTATTACGTTTCAATATATCACACGGCACACCTTTACGGAAATCAACGAGAAAAAATCCGGAATATTACGAGTTTACACGAAGTCCAACTTCGGCGATGACGTCACACAGATGCCCAGATACAATCAACAATTACGATGTTTCAGTTTCTGAGAGTGTATTCTTTTTTTTCAAGCTGATTAAAATTATTATATCTATTTTTTTTTTCTTCAATAAATGCTTATCTGATCTGATCCTGATTTACATGATCATATTATTGCTTGCTAATTTCACTAATGTCCTATAAATCAATTTTTTTTAATAATTATAGTACATGAACCTCTAGGCCAAATTGTTTGAAACAGCCAGAACAAAGTCATTTTATGACACTGTGTATTCCGTAACAAGTGAAAGAAGGGTTTTATGATCCTAGCCATATCCTGTTATCACCTTTCTGTAACACAGTCAGTTAGTTTTATGACCCTGCATATTTAAGATTGAGTGACCAGTAAGGGTTTTATGGCATTTATGGTATTTCGCAGTACTTAGCCACTTTTACCCAGCTTATATGGCATCAGTTGTATTACCATGTGTATTTCACCATCAGTGGTGGTGAATTCAGTGCTGTATGGAACAAAGCATAATTAGGCCAATATAACTTTATAAAGCTTTCATTTATAAATATCTACACCAAAAAAGGGTTTATAACATTAGAAAAATGAATGGCGGTGGGAATATAAACCTTATAATTAGACATAATATTATAATAAAAGTATATATGTGGCTCATTACCTGCTCAAACAAATAGGGTAGATAAGTAAGGAGAATTATCGTTTTCTTCACTCACAGGTTTTTTTGGCTGTTTTTATAGCCGAAATTCGGTTATATTCCCAATGCCAAAACATATCCTTTTTTCCCAATGAAGAGGAAATAATTCCCAATTTAAAAAAAAAATAAAAAAAATCTTTTTTTTTTAGAGTGCCAATCCAATGATTGGGATTCAAAAGCTTAAATAAATGCTTCTGTTTATCTTGGTGTACAAAAAACAGTATTAAAGATATAATTATGAAAGGAATGCTTTACTTTATAGTTTTCCGAATTTTATTAAAAATCGCGCTAAAATTCCCAATTTTATGAAAAATCGCGTTAAATTCCCAATTCCAGGGGTAAGGGTCATGTCTCAAAATCATGAAAAAAAGCCCTGACTCCTTATTTTGTAACCTGATAAACAAACTTCAAACATGTATTTGTTGATATCATCATATATTATAGGATACGGAAATTTATATTTGGCATACAATGTTTGAGGTCAGCCGTTCAAAACGGGGTTTGTCAGAAACCGGAACATAATTTTACTGGGCCAGTTTTTTTATATAAATAATTAAAAAAAAAAAGAAAGGATATTGGGGTAAATATGTGAGGTCTTATTAAAATGCCTGAAAAAAGGCAACACATGCTTTGAATTAGCAATACCTGTAGCCCGATTTATTACTTATGATAAAAAAAGAGTATTCCGGAGAAGAACTTGGACAGAACATGGAATGGTGATATTTATATAACTCTTACCCCTAGACCTTCGAATGACAATTATGCGATCAATGTGTACATTTGTCTAATTCCCACTGTGTATGCCTGCCGCCGCCTCAGTGGGGTAAAACGTTGATAGGCGCATAATAAGTGATATGTTAATAAACACAAACAACAAAGACTAACTATGAAAGTATGCAATCAGTAAGTCTCATTTATTTGACATCTGGGTTTGTTACAAAAGGACGTTTGCATATGCACCATGTGACTTTCGTTTGACCAAAAAACGTGTGGACAATTTCAGACCGTGTGTAAACGTTTCTTGTAAGACGTCACTACACTGACACCTGTATTTTTGCCGTTCAAACAGTGCATAGTACCTAGATAATAGATTTAAACTAATTTATTTCATATCACTTTTTTTTTTATTATTAACATTTTAGTGTGAAATGTATAACAAATGATCATTTTAGGTAAGTTGTACATTTATAAAAATCAGTGTATCAGTTTATGTCTAGGGCAGAGAATCTCTACGGAAAATCCACACATTAAAAAGTCAAACGCGTATGCACGTCGGAGGATGGTTCATTTCAAAAATCATCTTGCCGTTCGTAGACATGTTTTTAGGTCAGAGAAAACGTAAAGCCACCGCTTCATGTTATACTATAGGAGAGCAAATCCCAGAACTTCTGTGATGCAACAAGCTTTTCTCAGAAATGAGTCTGCAATCAATAAACAATTTCATCCCTATGTATTTCATACTTTCAGTGACAGTTGCCTTTAATACTTCAAGAAAGTATGATCTAAGTTATCTCAATAAAATATTGAGAACCTGTCTGTGTTGTCAATCTGTCAGATATGGCGCGGTACTTTGTGTGACGTCACACACCGGAAATCAGCGGAAATAAACCCGAGGCGAATACGGATATTGTATCGGTCAACAGGTGATTTTTTACCTGGCGATAAAAAGCACGGAAAGCGATATATCACCAAAAAATTAGTTGCAATGTGTTTATATAGTGTTCAGTAACAAATATAAACAAGAAACAAGAGGTATAAAAGGGCTCCTTTAACAATTTCGATAATATAATAACAACTTCAATTTAATTTACAATTATTTAACAATATGCTCTCCGTGAATGTTCTTTGCTTTAGCCAACTGCAATCCCAGAATGTATTGTCTCAGCTACTAAGATTAGTAATTATTGATTTAAGTTAATGGAATGAGAGACGGAAAGCGATAAATGGAATTGGCACCCATGGATACAGAAAGTGTACTAGGGCGAGTGTGGTGATTAAAGCGACACTGTAGTATATAACAAGATACAAAAGTCAATAATCTGGAAGCAAAAACCTACATTTCGCTGTTTCATATTACTAAGACGTTGTATTAGGTTCTTCCTTTAATGATTTAACCCACATTTTATTCAAATAATCAATGGGATTGGACAACATGGCATGCTTATGTAATATGTCTTCTTTAAACAATGTTAACAAATACATTTACCTCGATTATGGCATGTGACACTGCAATACAGTTTGCTGCATACTGTTGAAAAAAAATAGTTTAGGATATTGACACATTTGCGCCGTAATTATTGCATCTGAACATTTTGTAATCAGAAAGAAATTAAAGTGTTAAAACAATTCTGTGGAGTGCGTGGTCCAGTGGTAGAGCGCCGAACTCCAGATCGAGAGGTCGTGGGTTCGATCCTCGCCGCGGCCACGTTATTTATCCTTGAGCAAGATAATTAATCCACATTGCTTAGTACTGGTTATACCAAGGAAGCCATCGAGAGTGATTAATTTAAGTTGCAATAACTTGTTTCGCAATCGATGTAAAATAAATATGTTTAAACTAATTCTTAAAACCGATGATATCGAACATTCTCAAATTTCAAAATGTGTTATTGTATACTATGATATTAAACTCAATGTTCATTTACTTTGATTGATGGATCGCATTTACACACATGCGGCTGAACATTTATCGGAACATTTCGTTTCAACGGCACACGGACTGTATACCGAAGATTATCATGTATGTCTGTTTAGATTATTTTACCAGTTGTTTGTCCTGTGATGACCGAAACAAACATATATCTCAAAAGATAAATGATAAGCTAATGACATTCGTCATATTTGTAAACGAGTAAGCAAGATAAATGACAAAAGCAATCTTATTAACAGTATTGATTTACTCAGGACATATTGGAAGTTATACAACAAAGTGATAGTTGCAAGTCGTGTTCTGCAGGGTTTTAGTATATTGCCTTAATAATGTATTGTATTTATTTGGCGCGGTCGCTTTCTGTTGGGATCAACGATCCCAATATAGTTGACTGCTTCTTTTCTTGATTTAGATCTCTCGATTGAAAATGGTAAAACAATTAGCAAAATCTATGATTTTAAATTTGACATTGTTAATTATCCCCACTTGGATGGGGATGTTCCCCGAGCAACTTCTTATGGGGTGTATGTGTCTCAACTTATTCGTTTTTCTAGAGCTTGTACACGAGTTGAGGAATTTAATATTCGTAATATTTGTATGACTAAAAAGTTACTCAATCAGGATTACAGTTACCATAAACTTCGTAAAACCTTTGCAAAATTGTATTATCGTAACCCTGATCTTCTTTTCAAATATAAGAATAATTTAACGACTCTTCTGCGACAAGGACTATCACAAGCTGACTTATATGGTGATGTGATTTATAAACTTCGTAAGATACTTGGTCATGATCACTTTCATACTATCTTTGTTAAACTTCTTAACATGTTTATCAAAAGATGTTATGACCCTATCATTTTGCAACGTACTGCATGCTTGGTGGTGGACCCTTTTACAGTTTGCCACTATGCTTTCCTCTTTAATTGTACGATGACCGGACAGGCTGTGGACCCTATGATGACGCCTACCTAAAGCCCATTGGGACGGTGGCGTTTGATGTTTGTCTATGATCTTTCTTGTCGTGCCCTTAATGGTTTATTCCCTTACTGCTCTGGTTTCTGCCAAGTCATTGAGTACCTTCATTGTGGCTTTCTTGGCTATTTTTCTTTTTGTATTATATTACACGAGCATATTTGTGTTTTAATTATATTGCCTATGGATGCTGCCTTGTTGGTTAGAGATGAAATCATGGCGGGGATTTCTTTATTTACACTGTCCTGTTTTAATGGGATGACAGTAGGGTAAGTGTGAGGTTTGGTGCACCCTAGAACCGGTTAAGGCCTACTTTGCCACTGACCGTTCCAATGCGGTAGCCCTATTGTCAACCCTTTTATGTTTGTGATGTCGTTTGCATTTATTATTGCTTTTGCCTTCTTGTTTGTCTGTTTGCGTGTTTGTTTCTGTGTTTTGTGGTTGACTGTCCTCCTTGAATGCTACTTTCCCTGTCCGATCTTTTTATATTTATTTTGAAGTAAAATACCACTTAAGCCTGTGTTAAAGGTTGTGAGAGTTAGTGCTTTCTACATTTACCTTTCACGAACAGACTCAGACACTGAGTATGCTACTTTATTCTCTTGGTTGAGTTTGTTGCTTCCAAATAATCTCCCCTATTAGTATTTATTTACAGGACAAGCTCAGTGGGAGTCTTGATTGATTATCTAAATTTGTCTCTTCTGAATGACCGTAGAGTTGGATCCGATTTATCATGTCTACAGAGGCAAACCTATACAGTTGTAATGTACTCAGCAAGCGTTCATTTTCCTCCGAAGTCACCGACATACATGTAACATGAAGACCTAGATTATTTGACCTAGACACAAATCTGGTTTCATACTCTTTGTTTGGATATGTTCAGACTGGCAGAGCGTCAACGAATTATTCTACCTATACAGCACACTTTGTTTCTAATTGTAGTTTCTGCACCACTACAAGCATCTCCAAACATTTAACTTCTTACCTTAAGTTTCGCTAAAGACCACTTAGACTATATTGCGTTAAAGCTTATTACAATTCTTTTATTGATATATTTTGGTCAATTAGAATTTCGTGAGACGTTCTTGATACATTGAACGTCAGGTTTTATCTATAAGTACGTATGATTTTTCGACACTATATACAACCTCCCGCGGACAGACTTGATGTTTTCGTTCTGGAGGCTTTCGCTAGAGAAAACACTAGATTATTGGCATGTAACAATAATAAAGCGTATTTTTACTAACGGCAGTTTAGACAATTACACAAGGTGGACTTGCCAAGAAGGTTGTGAAGCACCCATTTTCCAATTATATATTTTCGTCAGGTGTGGAACTACCGTTTATAGGTAACATGTTAGTATCCCTATGAGCACGAACTGTGCAACTCTTGTCGCAGATTTGTACTTGTAGTTCTATGAACGAGATTTGATGTTGAGTATTTCACCAGATACTCCGGCAGATGTAATTGAAGTCTTTAATGACACCTCTCGGTATCTGAATGACACATTGCATATTGGCAATCCTTTATTTTCTACTATGGTAAATACTATCTATCCTATGGAATTTCAACTCAGCAAAGCTAACATTTCTGATATTGCCGCTTCTTTTTTGATTTACATCTCTTTATTAAATATGGTGAAATAACTAGTAACATCTATGACAAGAGATATGATTTTAATTTTGAAATTGTTACCGCCACTTAGATTGGGATGTTTCCCGAACTACTTCTTTTGGGGTTTGTGTTTCTCAATGTATTTTTTGTATTCTCTAGAGCTTGTAGTCGTGTTGAGGACTTATATGTTCGCAATGTTTGTATATCTAAGAAGCTACTCCAGCAGGGCTACCGTTTCCATAATCTTGGAAAAGAAATTGCAAAATGATGTTATTGTAACCCTGATCTACTTTTACAATTTTAAATTAATTTAACGACAAGCGTTATCACAACCTGACTTCTTTGGCGATGTGATTTACAAACTTATATCAAATATCAAAATGCCCCTATTACTTTGAAACGCACTGCATTTTTAATGGTTGACCCATTTACAGTTCGCCATTATGCATTCCTCTTTGATTGTGCGATGACCGGATTGTTAACTCTATGATGACACCTACTTAATTCCTGAGAGGACGGTAACGTTTGATTTGTGTCTTCATTCTTTTCTTGACGTGCCATTTATGGTTTATTCTATTTTGCTCTGGCTTTTGCCAAGTCATTGCGTACTTGCGTTGTGGCTTTCTGGGCCTTTATATGTGTATATTCATATATACTTGATCATCTTTGTGTTTTACTAATATTGTCTAATAATGCCGCCTATATTGTTAGAGGATATTGCATGGATATTGCATGGCACAGATTTCTAAATTTGCACTTTATCGTTTTATTGGGATGACCCTAGTGTAAACGTGAGGTTTGGTGTAACCTAGAACCAGTATTAAACCCCAAAGGCCCTTTCATCCACTGACCGTTCTAAGGCGGTAGCCCTGTTGTCAACCATTTTATGTTTGTGATGTCATATACCTTGACTTTTATTGATCCTTTTGATTGTTGTTTGTTTCTATGAGTGTTTTCTTTAATGCTGTCCTTAACGGCTCAACTTTCCTGTTCGACTTTTATGTCTACTTTTATATACAACAATATTTATCTTACGATACCAGCTGGTGATGTAGAGAAAATGAAATGAAATGGAGATTTACGTTCTATTAGCTGATTGTGTTAAAACTTTGTCATGGCAATACCTCTATGCTATTTATTAGAATACGTTCTTAGTATAAATATAAAAATCGAGCAGGAAAAGCAGCATTCAACCACAAACACACAAAGCAACAAAGAACAACTTTAAAGATGAATAAAAGACCAAATAAGACATCACAAACACAAAAGGGTTAACAATAGTGCTACCACCTTGGAACGTTTAGTGGCAAAACAGGCCGCTGGGGTTTAAACCACGCTCTAGGGTGCACCAAACCTCACACGTACCCTTCTGTCATCCCAATAAAACGGGACAGTGTAAATAAAGAAATCTCCGCCATGAACTATTCTCTAACCAACAAGGCAGCATTAACAGGCAATATAAGTAAAACACAAAGATGCTCGTGTAAATATAAATACAAATACAGTAGGCTAGTAATCCACAAAGAAGGTACTCAGTGACTTTGCAGAATCCAGAGCAACAAGAGAACAAACCATTGAGGGCACGACAAGACAAGATTGCAGACAATCATCATAGGTCACCGTCCTTTTTGGCTGTTAGGTAGACATCATCATAGGGTCCACAGCCGGACCGGTCATCGTAAAAGAGGAAAGCATAGTGGTGAACTGTAAATGGGTCAACCACCAAGCATGCAGTGCGTTGCAAAATGATAGGGTCATAACCTCTTTTGATAAACTTTTTAACAAGATTCACAAATATCGTATGAAAGTGATTATGACCAAGGATCTTACGAAGTTTGTAAATCACGTCCCCATAGAAGTCAGGTTGTAATAGTCATTGTCAATGAGGAGAGTTCCTAAATTACTTTTATATTTGGAAAAAAAATCACGGTTACAATAATAACAATTTGCAATGGTTTTACGACGTTTATGGTAACGGTAGCCCTGATTCAGTAGCTGTTTCGTTATACAACGATTACGAATATAAAAGTCCTCAACTCGAGTACAAGCTCTAGAAAAACGAATAAGTTGCGACACATAGACCTCATAAAATGTTGCTCAGTAACTCAGTAACTGTAGACATAACATATTATGCTTTCAAAAGATACCATATTTGTTATGAACTTGACCTTGTTAAATGTTATTGCCTGTGTTACTGAGACTTGAACAAGTAGGGATATGGTCGCTATACTTTGAAACTATTACTCTGCTGAATAAAATGCCTATACCCTGTTTTGAAACCGTTTACACTGATTGCCAATTTTGACGCTGAGCGGTCAACATGTGTTACTGTTTTATTATTGGGACTTCCCAACAACTGTAAAAATAGATATATTTTTTCACCATGCTCAATGCGCTATGCTCACATGAAAATCGGCCAGCTCTTTTTAAAATATTGTTGAAGTTATGTCGGTCATAAAACGCTTTGCTTTTGCCAAACGACAATTGAAAACTATGGCGAATATATTCGCAGACATATGAGAAAGCAATGTAGACAGCCTTGAATAAACTATATATCAACACACATATATGTTTTTGAGCGATGTTCGTTTAAGTTGTTTTAGCGTTATTGGATGCCAGATTCCTAAACTAATAAAAGTATTTGGCCCGGGTGAGGATCGAACTCACGACCTTCAGATCGCTCTTTTGTATTGATTATGAGACTGACGCGCTACCTACTGCGCTACCGAGGCGTTATGAGCACCCAATTGACATATGTTGTACATGTATCTGACAGTTATTCTCACAAATGCTCGTGCTTGATGTTGTTATACATAGTAGGATATCATAAAAAAGCATATTAAACCATGTAAACACTTGTTTATGTATCTGACAGTTATTCTCACAAATGCTCGTGCTTGAGGTTGTTATACACAGTATCATCTCATAAAAAGCATATTCAACTATGTAAACACTTGTTTACATGTATATAAACATCTATGTTACAGCAATTAAATCACGGTTTTCTAAAAAGTACAATACAGGTAGATGACTTGGTTTATTAACTTTTCTGTTATAATCATGATAATGTAATTGTAGAAAATTAAGACTCAGGGATGTATTTAACTATGCTGTCTTATGTTTTTGTTTGAAGACAATAGGGATGAGTAAAAAGAATGGTGCATAGGGTGAGGTGTAGTCCCGAGTTTACACCCCAAACCCAGCGGCTATGATTGGCACTGACGGTTTCAAGGATGTTCCTAACCTATGTTGTTAACACGTTTGCGTGTTTGAGGTCTCACACTTTAATTTAAATATATACTTATATGTATAAGTACGTATGGATGTAACGTGTTTTGTGTTGTCTGTATTCTGTGGATGCTGCACTTCCTGTTTGACAGTTTTATCTGCGTGTTTCTATCAAAAAGCACGTTATTTGACTCACTCAGATAAGACTTGTATAGATTAATGATCAGTGTTTGAAAGTCCGAACATGCAATAATCTACCCAGGTCTTATACTTTGTCTGGATGCTGACTTTTCATTTTGATAAGATGTATTTTTATTTACACTCCCTTGTCAATTTGAGAGCTGAGGACAGGATAATAGCGATGTTGTGTACACACGAAATCGATTTAAGCTAACCAGTAGGCATTATTGCTTACTGACCGTTCCAAGTCGGAAATTCTGTTTTCACCAAAACCTGTCCTTTTCATTGTACATTTAGTTTGATCATTGTTTGTGGTGCAGTGCGGATCTACGGTGCCATTGCGTTTGGGACGAGTAACACATTGCACCTGTATGATGTATCTCTCCATAGAATATGACAAGTCGTATCCAACTCTGCTGACTTCTGGACGAGACCAATTTAGGTAAGTATTCATGCCTGCCGCCGAACTGGCACTGTAATAGCGATCACCCGCAAACGTGCGTCATAACGCTGTATTTATTTATAATTATTAAATTGTTTAAAGTCATATATTATAACACTGCAGAAGAAGGCTGAACTCTCTCACGTTATTTCTTTCAATGTTCCCGGTGTCTATTACTCCGCTTGAATTGGCTGTTTTTAAAAAATGTTTTTCCCAAAATATATTCTTAATTAATACGTTGACGAATGTCTCATTGCATGAAGCTGGCATATAATTTAAACGCTCGAGAACTCATTCAAGGCTAGATAAATGATCTAAGTAATTTATTTTGTAATAGCTTTGTGTCTACATTTTCTTGTTAAGGTAAATGTAAAATAAATTTAAGTTGCCAAGATAGTTTTGTTTGAAATTGTTGAATTAATTATAAGAAAACTGACACACCAATCTAATGTAACGTGCAACACCTCTCATCCTCCTAGCACCGGCTTAAACGATATTCTACTTTAACGCCTACAGACTGGGATTGATGACCCTAAAGGATCAGTAAGTAATAACACTACAGATTTATAGTCGGGGCAACTTTTTAAAATGTTTTCAGAAATACTGAAAAAGGAATCCCCTGGAAGCCACACACACAAACAAAGAGAAAAAATCAAAAGATTATGTTTAATGAGTCATATCATAAGAGGCAACACCTCTCACACCCTTAAGCTTAAGCCGTAGTAAATGGTTAGATAGAATAAAAATAGACGATCCTGGATCTGTTTACAATCATGCCATAGCCTTCTGTTATGCTTCACAAAGCCTAAAATTCATTTTGACCCACTTGTTTACATTGTAAAAAGTAGAACAACATGGCGGCATTACAGATTTAAATTGTAGTTTGCGCATGTCTGTTTCTAAGACTCAGATGTACCAAGTAAAACGAAGGTTATGCAGGGTGGTGTTGTGGTTCAATGTTCAGCACCTCCAGCAATCGATCAAACTTATCTTTTATTTTGGCATGAACACCATTATATCTAGCAAATAAAAGAGGGGTGGGGGGTAGGGGGGTAAAAGTTTAGCGGATAGGTACGCGAATATTGATAACAGATTCAGGAGCGTCGATTTTCATTCTATTCAATTATATGAAGTATGAAAACATCTAGAAAGTAATAACAAATCGCGATTCATATTAAATTTTGACGTCTAGGCACCTTGAAATGCAGAGTAGACCCCGAACTCTACAATCTGTGAAAGTTGTATTTAAATTTATATTCTGAGAGGATTTATATCAACAATACTGCGCTCATCCATCCTAAAAGTGACTTTAGAGTATTTTGTATTGTGGAGAACGAAACCAGAAAATCTTTATATACATTTGGATTAATTTGACACTTGAAATTTGAGAATAAAGGGACCCTTGTACATTTAGTTCAAAGGGACACGCGAACATATTAGCAGGACTTTATTGTGACTTTATACTAAAATGGATTCAAAAGAAATACTGTGTATCATATGTATATGTATTCTGTAAGTGAATATGTTTCATTGTAATATTTGAATACATTTATTGAATATGTTTTGAAACATTCTGTTGCTGGTTATGCACTTCCTTTCTAGTTACATTTTACCCGGAACAACGCGTAATAAATATCACTTTTTTTTCAATGCTAAAATCCATTATTTCATTGTTAAGCATCAAATAGAAGTTATCGATTGTGAGCACAAACAACTGAAATTCTGCATGAACAGATATAGATTCACAGAAAGAATTGAGAGAGAAAATATGTAAAGCAATAAATCAGTATATATTATATTATGATTCAACAATTTATATGTAGTATTGCCTTTTTTTTTTAAAAAAAAATATAAATTTTGAATTCTGAAGATTTCGATTATTTCTGTGTTACAAAGAAAAATTACAGTATTTGTATTACCATTGGTGTGTTTCTTACCGTCTAAACTAAATTTATATATAGCTTGTTCGGCAAAACAACAATCAGCTTTACTGTACTTTGACGTATCAAGTTCCCTAAATTATTTAGATCCATATTTAATGTTAAGTAAAATAAATGTTCCAAATTTTTATTACATTTGTACCGTACCAATATTGGTAAATTAATTTGTTAACCTTCTTATGACAAACATGCCAAACGCCATGAATTAATCCATCTATGTTTAATGCTGATTATGACATATGCAATTTATGACATAACGTCCCTTTAGGTTTAATTTCACTAAATCAGCCGGATGTGCTTGCCTGGTGAAGTAGAATGTAGTTTTGTAATAAAGAGTTCTAATATATTTTTTTCTCTTTAAAACCTTTTTTAGTGCAATTTCCTGTTATTTTTTGTCTGTATTTGTTGTATTCTGGACATGTTGTTGATATTTGAAAAGAAAGCTCGTCATGTCTTAGACAGGTTTTGATATAAATTTCAGAAGTGAAAGTAGACAGGGTACGAAATTGCAAGGGGTAAAAATAGCTTCGACCTTTGACCCGGTGTTAGTATACAACCGAAGAAATGTTTCTTAGAAGGTATTAATCCCCCAATTTCCTTGTTGATGTGTAATAGCAGATGTGTTTATTTGCATGATAAATTAAGTTTCCCAGAATTCTAACCAGGTCTGAGTTTATAACAGGTTGTCAACATTCTAACTTTACTATGGAAGGGCAATGGAGACTCACTTACGCTATTATAACCTTAATATCATTGTTGAACACTCATTCCATACTCTATTACATGTATACATGTGCAATAAAACCAAATTTTGTAAATTGAACCTATTTTATTTGTCATAAATTCATCCGGATCTAAGTCATAATCGTTCTATTTACCAATAACTTATAATAAATGAATAACATTATATAAATATGTTTGTAGATATCTTTTAAAGCCGGCTCAGCCGCTCATGAACAGTCTCAATCAAACCGAGAATGCAATATTTCGTATGTGTCGTGCTCGGCCGTTTCCAAAGGTCCGTTATCATACTCGTTAGAATGCTCTTATGTTAAGAGATAAGCACACATCCTGTTGGCCAACGTGGTGTATGCCATGACGTTATGACGTCGAATTATGTTTTGGCATCAAAGGAGGCGGAAAATGTCTGTCTGACGTCGTGGCGGTTTTATGTCTATCTGAATTACTGTTTACATATTTGACTGTAATGCTATTTGATACAACATATCTTAAGCTCATATCCATTTCATATAAGATGATGAAACTTGTTATGAATTATGGTTAATTTTAACTCGCCCAAATTGAAATAATTCAAAATCCGTTTCATAAATCTCATATAAAATGATGGTGGGGGTTGAGGGGCGACTCGTAAAAGATCCTATATATTATAATCTAATTAAAACAACAACAACAAACAAATAAACACAAACAAGTCAGATATATTTTGGTAAAGTTCGTATGATGGTAAATATTTGAATTCCGCACAAATCAAAAACTATTTGCTTTGGCCTTAATGTTTTACTTTAGTTTCGTTCACATATTGGATTAAATAGTCTATTATAATCAGCATCATGCCATTTAAAAGACTCCGACTCATAAATCACGGCATGGTTTTCAGAGGTCCCTCCACCAGGTTCCATTGCTCCCCAGTTGAATACAGCAACTAGATCTTTGGTTCCATACCATCGCCATACACCATCCACAGTCTCGTCTGTCATTGCTAGCCAAAATCCTTTGACAACTCCTGTTAAACAGAGAAGTACTA
Source organism: Cyrtodaria siliqua (assembly GCA_037043455.1). Lineage (NCBI taxonomy): Eukaryota > Metazoa > Mollusca > Bivalvia > Adapedonta > Hiatellidae > Cyrtodaria > Cyrtodaria siliqua. Next base: position 110,369 of record JAWPHD010003048.1, on the reverse strand, counting down.
AAAATGGAATCGTTATAAAACACTAGTTAACTACCGACCGACAGTTCGATCTGGAGCACGTTAAACAAATGTTATATACATATTTCACAATCACTTATCTGTTACACTCAGTTTGGTATAATAATATTAAACATTTTGCTTTTATTTAATAAAACCACTTGCATAACATTAAAGAGATACCGCATTCTAAGTAGTTGTCGTTTTCCATGTTTAAGATATGTGCTGTTATTGCTGTAAACTGTTTGCCTAGTATAAACAATATGAGGATCAGCTTCCCAATTCTTACTAATTAGTTGAAAGTGCTAGTAAGATATGCTTCGATACACGGTATTTCCCGCTTTTCGTTCCCATCCGACGAGTAAGTCAAAGGGAATGTTCAAGAGCATACAGACGCAACTCAGTGGCGCCGATGAGGCTTGAACCCGGGTCCTTCGGATTTCAAGTCCAACATACTATCCACTTAGTCACGCCACACTCACTTTTAAAGGTTATTTAACATGTATTGTTACATAGGACATCCATGAGGTAATTTCCCATAGTTCTGGATTATGTTATTTGTGATTGAAACGCGCCAAATGATTGTTGTATGTAAAGAAACAAATGAAGTAAGTGAGCCGTGTTTTATGGCTCACTTTTTCTTAATTATACCGACAGTGTAGCCATTCACTAACAAACACAATGACAATAGTGGTGTTCTTTTCCTTAAAGAGCTGCAATTGCGAAAGATATATGCATTTTAAAAACGATACTCTTTGGTGGACATTTTGAATATGTGGAATTGTATAATATATTTACCAGTTGTATTGTAATTGTTCAGCAAGTACTCCGTAATCATCGAGATCTCACTCTGTGTTTCCAGGTACAACAGGTGACTTTGACGTTGTTCACAATAACTCTGGAAGAAGGAAACAAACACGATCTAAATGACAGGTGCATCCTAATTGTACATGTGAGTGATGTCCAACAAGATGATCAAGCACATACAATTATATTAAGGAAAACTGCGCCAACACAAAATAAAACTAATTATTGAATATAATCTGTTTTAACTTCATAATAAGGACATTTTCTACAGTTGTTTATGCGCATCTTTTTCGCGCATAATTGCACAAGCGCGATAATGTACACACATAACATCCTTTTTTAAAATTTATGTATTTTTCACTAGATTTTATAATTATGAATCTAAGTAACTATTTAGATAATATTCTCTGTCTAAAGCGTAAGAATTAACTTGAAACCTAAACTATTTATGTCTTGATCAGTGTGTACAATTTTTACACACGTAGAATCCATTTACATATAAAAGTGGGCATATCTTAACAGTGAAAGACAACGTTTGTGAGGTTTTGCTCAAAAACATGTACATTTTTAGAAATATCAGGGTTATATTTGCCGTTTGTCTCAAATAAATGTACAACGGCACGTGTTTGTTTATTCTTCATAATCAATAAACGATGTTTGCTCATAAAATAGACGTTTGAAATAAGTATTTCGGTAGAATTTTTTGTTTGAAATGACACTATTTTCCCCAAACAACATTTTAAGGTGAAATATGTTTATAAATAATATTTCTAATTTTTTTTTAAATCTAATGATAGAGACAATTTCCTCAGTAATAAGGGATACGACCTCCCCTATAACATTTAAATGATCCGCTATAATTTACTGAATACTTTTATAATACTGGAGACAATTGTCTCCATGATACTGGATACGATCACCTCTATAAAACTCAGATAAGACTGTCATCTCTAAAACTCTATAAACGATATTTTTATTAATGTGACAGCGAACTTCATGGAGAGACGATCTTCTCCCTCTGGTGACAGTATTTTTTAATATACTGGAGACGATATCCACCATAATACTGGAAACGAGCATATATATGTAAATTGGGCCCCCTGTTGTAATTTGGATTTCGCTTCGCTCACTCCAAATTACAACAGGAATTCCCAATTTACATATATAAGTAAATCACCATGAAATGGTGATTTTACTTGATTTATTAAAACTTTTTTAAAATAGGGGTAGTGAAGATTGCAAGTTTAAATTTTTTAGGTTTTTAGCTTTGTGTAGTAGGTAAGGTTACGTGATTATTGTCATGTCAGAGTAAGGTTACGTGATTATTGTCACATGTATTAGCTCATGTGATAAGCATCTATTTATATCAACCAATCGGTGAAGATCATGTGATAAGTGTCTATTTATATCAACCAATCGGTGAAGATCATGTGATAAGCGTCTATTTATATCAACCAATCGGTAAAGTTTTTGGTCTTCCTGACGGGTATACAATGCGGTGAAAACTACGGATTAGTATCACTCTCACACGGTGACATACCCTATGGGAATAGAGACCTGAAAGAGTAAGGATAAAACTAGGATTATTTTTTATGAAAGGTAAGTCCATTTTAAATTTGTATTTTTTTTTTTAATATTTTTAGAAGGTTCTAGGTTGAATACAAAGGTGGTGGATCATACTTATACACATTACTAAAACAATTTATTACACACTTTTTAGACTTTTTTGTAATGTTGCCATTGCTTCTTTTCTTCCCTGCTCTACTAGTTCTTTTTTTGAGCTTCACTTATTTTAGCCTTTTTTTGTTTAGTGTCTTCTTTTAAACTATAATATTTATCTAACTCATCTAAAATCATCTTAAACTCTTGATCAGATATTTGTGCATCACTCAACGCTTTTGATATTAACTGCTTTATACTATTTAACTTAGCCTCTGCCAAAGTTTTTATTTCATGATGTTTTTGAGCTTTTACATTAAGCTTGCGTCTGATAAAATTAATACAAACACCTGTAGCTCCACATACTATTGCTGCTATTTCTAAAGGTAGCAAAACTGGAACAGCAAATCCAATCCCAGCCATAATAACACCTGCTGATATCAAGGTGGTGTCAATTCCATCTGTAATATTAATACCACGTTTATATTTTTTATAAAGTGACTGACGTATATCTCGTTATGTAATTAACTTTTTTTCAATTCCTGAAATCTTTTGTAATCTATAATTTTGTCCGTCTTCCACTGGCAACTCAGGATATATACTTGGTGCCGTTGGTTGCTTCATTTTTTTATTAATAAATAAAACAATAAATTAATTCAATTAATAATGATGCCACCGTATTTACAGCTGTAGCGTTGGCAATCTTGCATACAAAGTTAACAACAGAACCAGCACCAATTTCTAAAGGTTTATCAAAGTTATCATGATTGCGTGGGATGATGTGAAGCGTTATACCATAATTTGGTTGTTCAACACCATTGACAGAAACTATTACAGATACGTCACCAACTAATCGTTCACATGCTAAACCTATTCCCATAATCCGTCCTCGGCGTGTCATTACATGCCCCACATTTTAAGATTATCAACTCTATTTTTTAAATGTTAAACTGGTTAACAAAAGGCAAAAATTCGTCTATATAAATCTTGAACATTATTTATCAAAGCCTCTAAGTCTTCTGTTTTTTTAGGGCTTGGTGGTCCAAATATACTCATTGTTTTTTTTTATAAAAATATATTTTTTAAATAATTTTTAAAACACAACTCATAGGCAAACCGTGATTAAATATCTTGTTGCCATACTGATCTCTAACTTCTATTTTCAATTCAGTAATTGCACCATTCATAAGACAGTGATTTTCAGGATAAAAACTTGTATATACTATATCTCCAAACTGCTTATTTACTACAGGTACAACACCTATAATAGTGCTTGGTGCACCATTGAAATAATTACTACTCGTATTAACTTGTTTCAGATGAACATATAGTTGTTTATAAGGAGCTAAATCAATTGGGTAATCTCCTAAAGTAGTACCTGTCAACCATTTTCTGTCCTTGAATCCCAGCATTTTTGAAAGACCGCTTGACATTCGTGTCTCTATTGGAGTATCTATAATGGCTGTACCAATTTGCTCAATACTGTCCAGGATAATATTTTCATTTAACTTTTTAACCTTTTTTGCCAAGTATGGAATGTTATAGAGTCCACCTGGAAAATGTTCTATTTTGTCTGGGTTTCTTGTCTTTGCGGTTTCATGAATAATATTAAACCAACCAATAGTGTATGTAAAACTTTTTAATCCAACGCGCCTAGTTCCATCTCTATTATCGATATACTGTTGTAAATTAATAGAGTTGTCTATGTTTGAAATTGTATGAAACATTTTTTTTAATATATATATATAAAAACACAAATAAAAATGATTTCTAAAGAATTCAAATATAACCCGGATGCTCAATATTCAAATACTTTTAGCAAGAAAGTGATAGATATAATAAATCAAAACATAGTCATTACATCAGACGGTAAAGGCTTTAAAGCATCATTTCCAAATGTCTTTGAAAAATACAAACTTCCATACGTCAAATCAGATGCTATAGTTCAACGCTGGGGAACAGATTGGATGTTATTTTGGCAGAATCAGTTAAACTTTGCTATTTGGTGTGCGACAACTGGATGCGGCATTGATTTCAACAATCATCTAAAAGCTGATACTTTGGTTGGTTCGTTATTTCGATTTCATGTCTACTACCAAGTCAGAAGAATATTATTTGAGATGAGTGTAGCAATGCCGCAAGACTCAAATTGGAATGCGTTTAATAACACATATAACCGAAACGCATACGAGAGAATATGCAAGGAGTTTAACGTTGACTTATATTCAGACTGGAGACAGAAACAAAGCTATAATGATGGTCTAGGAACAATTTATAATTACTGGACAAATATTGGTTATCCTCCTTTGGTAAATACTGTATACGACAACAAAACGATGAGTTTCACAGTCTATGAGAGTGATAAAACATATCACATTGATTACATTGCAGAAGGATCTGAGGCTGACAATAGTTGGTCTACTTTTATACTAGATTGTTCATTTGGATTTACAAGGGCAGGAGTAGAAAGAATCAATGACAGCATAAGAACATACTGCTGGGCAATTCTTGGTTCACAATCACAAACAAGAACAGATATACTTGGAACTGGAACAGCATTTGATGCACAAAAACAATTTTTAGCAAATGTAGAGGACGCAATAAATAGCCCCATCGACTTGCCCAGTCAAATTTCAAGATATGAAAACACACTAAAATATGCAAGAAGTAAAGTAAATTTTGTCTATGGAAGTGGATTGTATATGTCTCCGAGCGACATGGAATTAAGAATCGGAATAATACAAGACTACAATAATGAAATTGTAATAGTAACCGATGCACAATCATTAGGATTAAATAATGATGTAAATGTAAAACCAGTGCTACCAAAAAATATTCAACCTTTTCAAGGCACCACAACAAAGAAATTTTTACCAGAACATTCTGACTTTGATAAATCATCAATACATAAAACTGTGGAACATAACCCACCAGAAATACAAAAAATAGCGATTGAACACGAAGATAACAAAACAACTATAATTGTTGGTACTATAGTAATAGGTCTTGCTGCATTACTTATTTACGAGATTCACTAAACCACTCTTTGGCTGCCACATACAACAACCCGGAAACGAACACAAGCAAAGCCCATAGATTGTTACCAAGCCAATTAATAACATTACCTGTTGCAGATAAAAGCCATGATACTATTGCACCAATAACTCCTGGAAGTGCTGCAGCAGCTTTACCAGCTAGGTTGGCAAGAAGTTTACCAAGATTAAATAGTTGTTTTTTTATCCAGTCTTTTACAGTTGATGGATCAGGTTTTGGAGTTGGAGTTGGCGCAGCACTTGATGTGGGAATAATAGAATTAATTATCACCCCAAGAATCATACCAAATGCAGTTAGGATACTAACAATAGTAATACCTTGCTCCCTAAACAAGGGTTTAATCCTCTCACCAAGAGTTGTATCCTCGTTTAACATTTTGTTTATTGTCTCTTTTATTCTGCTTACTTGGTTACGAAAAGCTTTTCTGTTTTCATTAATGACATCCATTCTTGCACCTCTTTCATTTTCAAGGTCTTTGATGCGATCGCTAATTATTTTTATCTGGAATTCATCATTATCAGTCTTAGCTTGTTCTAACTTTTGTTTTTCTCTTGTTATGTCTTTATCAAGTTGTGTGAGTTTTGCCACGTTATTGGTAAGTTCTTCCTTGACAGTTGTCATTGCTTTTACTATTCCATCCATTTCACGCTTGTCTATATTTGTTTGTGTTTCAGCATCATGACGCTCAATCACATCCCAGTCATAAAGAGCACTTTCCATTGACTGTGCTGTGTCATTCGCAACACTTGATAAATCTTTTAATGGGATATCATCCACATTATTTGGTAAATCGTTTATTGTGCTCTCCAATACTTGTCGAAATTTTTGTGATACTTTTGTTTTACTGTCATACCTCGGCAAATTCAAAAACTGTCTTACCGCCCTTGTTCCCCCAGAGCCAATAATCCTGTTATATTCATTTGCCAAAGAACCAAAAGCAAGAAATGTAAAGAGCCTTGCCTGTCAGTTATTCTTATTCCTTTATCACCAACAATCCAGTATAATGTTTTACCATCATTTGATACTTTAAACTGGTCATAATCCATTTTGTCCGGTGCCATCTTATATCGTTTTCCTATTTCATTATAAAAGGATTTTACAAGATTTTTCTTGTATATTTCAAGGGTGGATTCTGCCAGCTCTCCCCTAAGTTCAGCAATATGATCGCTTTGATTAAGAAGACTTCTTTGAACCGGCTCATCAGGCACCATTGGTAAATCATCATCATAATATTCATCATAATCATCTGGATCATACGTAGGATTGTCATATTCAAATCCTCCTTCAGCCATTGTTTATTTTATTTAATTTTAAAAAATATATTTAAAAAATAAAAACAATGTCGGCTTACGGAAACAAACTCAGCCCTCATAGAAAACTAAGAGAACCTCATGGTGCCAAGGGCATCCGCACAAGTGTAGTAATAACTAATAATCCCTCAACAATAGACCAAAACCAGCAACTGCTTGTGAGATTTCCAAATCTAAGTACTAATGATGTGATAGTTCCACGTACTGCTCGTCTTGCCTTTGAAATAGAACTTAAAAGCAGAACAGACGCCAACCGTACTTTATATCAGAATCTGGGCAGAACAATTGTGAAAAAACTGACAATAAGAATAAGTGGCAATGAAGTCATGTCAATAGATGACAGTGATATATATCATTGTTATGTATATTTATGGAAAAACCCTACCGAACGATTAAACACAGCTTACCAAGGTATTGGTAAATCAAACATGCTAAAATATAGAGTTGGTGCGGGAGATGCTTCCGCAGACACCGGAAATGAAGCTGTAGCAGCAGCTTATGGAAATAGATTTTATATTCCACTGGACTTTGAAATGTTAGAAAGTCATATGCCATTTTATCAAGCGGGGCTTGGTGACAGGTTAGAATATGAATTAACGTTTAACGATTATAACAAAGTTATCAAAAGCAGTGATGCTGATGCATCTTATGTAATAAAAAATATCTGCTTGGAATTTGATACGGTTAGTGATGTTGAATTAGCCAGACAAATAAGACAGCAAACCAATGGTAAGATGTCATTTATGTATGATCGTATCTTGCGAAATAGAAAAATAATAGCAAACAAATCTGAAACCCTTTGGAACATCAACATTAATGTACCAGCACGGAGCATGAAAGGTATTCTAATGCTGTTTGAAGACCCAGAAAGAACAGACACAGAAACCTATTACAACCCAAAGATTGAAAAGGTTGAAATGACAATAGAGGGAGTACCAAATCAGTTGTACAGTCAGGGCATGAGGGCATATCAACATTGGGATGAAATAAACAAATATTTTGCCTTGACATCAAAAAGAAACAAAGAGACAGAAATAGTAGCGAGGGACTTAAACTTTACCAGTGTTTCTCTTGAGACCTATCTGACAAAATCATATGCTTTGTGGCTCGACCTCAGAACATGTGATGACAATTTATTACACGGCAGTGGAAGAAGAATAGAAAACGGCAGTGAAGGCATAACGATATTAATAAATAAAAAAGCAGATGCAGATCAAACTTTAAATATTTATATATATATAAAACAAGATGCGCAAATCAATTTCGAAGATAGAAGATTCAAAGAAGCAGGATACTAGTTTGCAACAAAAATATTCTAAATATTCACACAGTGCCATTATTTGTGGTCAGACAGGCTGTGGTAAAACAGAGTTCGTTCTTGACATACTTGAACAAGAGTATGTTGGAGTTTTTGAACATATAATTATATTGTGTCCAACCATAGAGTGGAACGAGGCTTATAAAAATAGATCCTGGATAGGTGATGTAAAAAGCCCAAAAGATAAAAAATTAATAATTGTCAATCCCGTGAGCAACGGTGAAGAAATGTTACAAGAACTGTTGCGTTTATTTTTCAAAAGATATGCTGGCCAGCCCACATTATACATCATTGATGATTGCTCCGCCACAAAATAATTAACAAAGAAAAAAGATATGTTATCAGAGTTGGCATTCTCTGGTCGCCACGCCAAACAATCAGTGTGGGTTATTTCACAGAGATATAATTCTGTATTGAAAGATTTAAGGGAGCAAGCAAAATGGTTGTGTATGTTTTACACCAAGGACAGAGATAGTTATGAAAATTGTTTGAGAGAGAATGATGTTATTCCAACGCTGGAAGAGAGAACCAGCATAAGAAAAGCTTTAGCTAAGACTAAATATTCCAAGTTAATTTTGAGAACTGACCAACCAACTGGTTATTGGGTTGAATACTTTTTAACAGCATTGCTATTTATTAACAGCATTGCTTTGTTGCTAATAGTAATACTAACAGCAAAGTAGCATTGCTCATAGCAAAGTAGCAATGTTAATAGCAATGCTTGCAGCAAATTAACAATGCTAATAAAAAAAATAGCAATATTAATACCAATGCTATTAACAATACTAACAATTACTAGTTGCATGAATATCGCTGCTAGTTGTTTTATGTTTTATGTTTATTTCAAGATAAAAAATAAAATTATTAATATAAAAATGAATGTGGAAGTACTATTACAATATATGTCGGAAGGTTTTACGGAACGTGATGAATCAAAGCAACAAGAAACAAAAAAAGAAAGATTATCAGCCATAGTAGCTGGCGGTGGTAGTCGTCAATATTTGGGTAAGGACATACAACTCACAAACATAGATGGCATGTCCCCGGATGAAATTAACAAACTTTACTGCAGATATGAAGCAAGGCTTGGGGCAAGTATGACCAAGACTTTAGGCAATTCTTTTATTAACTTGTATGTGATGGGAGTATCAAAATATTTTCATGTGACAAATCCACCAAAACTGATAGAAGATTTGGAGGAAGACCCATTTATTAATCATGCTTTGACAAGTGCTTGTTGTGAGTTGTATTACAGGTATGGAATGTGCTTAGCACCATTTACAGCAATACTGACAACTGCCAGACATATTGATTTTAATGAAAATACAAATATAGATAATATAAATGGAGAATCAAGAGAGTGAAGTTATACCTGTTGAGGTTAAACAACAAAAAGTAAAAAATCCAAAACGAGTAGAAGCTGGAAAAAAAGGAGCAGCGGCAAAAAAGGCAAAGCGTTTGCTTCAAGATGTTACAAATCAAAATGCTGCACATCAAGATACTGCAAATCAAATAACAAAAATAACAACAGATGAAGAGGAACCAGAAATCAAAATAAATGTATACAAAAACTATATTCCACCGTGTCTGGTTTTATTTGGTATTGCTGGGTTGGGTTTGTATATTTATAACAAGAAATCTGCTACGCAACCTGTAGCTGTGAAACCTGTTCATGATGCACCAAAAGACCCGTTTGATGTTTAATAATTTATTTAAAAAAAATAATCATATAAAAAAAAATGGCAGCAAGTATTGACGGAAAACAAATTGTAAATATGATGTATCATGCTGGAGTGGAAACACTTTTAACTATTGGATATTCTGAGACTGACAGAAAACTACTAAAAAGACCAGCCCCTAAAGTAGATTTTAATATGGTAGATGTTGGGATGCTGTCTGTGGATATAATGTTAGCAATGGCTACGAGGGATATGTTGATTAAGCAAGGTATTATTCCTGCGGATATTATGAAATAATTTTAAAAAAATATATATAAAAAAAATGGCAAGTGCAGTAGCAATGATGATAGGTGGAGCATTAACAAACGCATTGGCGTTTAGCGGTTCAAATTATTTCTTTTCAAAAATGGGAAGTCATTCAGATGAGGAAAGACAAAGGCATGACAAAGCAGTGGAACAAATAAACGCAGCACAAGCGGAGTGGAATAAAAAAAGAACAGAGAGATTAGATTTTATTAATAAGCAACTACAAAAAGAGCATCATGCAGAGCAGACTTTTGATGATGTGGACCAAGCTATGAAACAGTATTATTATACAACTGGCAAACATTTGTTTTTGGAACCGTAACCCAAGTTGAGTGATTTTTATACACCATCTCCGGATCAACAGAATAGAGAGATTTTGTTTATTGTGGTGGGCATGGCTGCAACTGGATTTGTGGCGTATAAATTGAGTTCATAAAAAAAATAGTTTAAAACTATAATTACTTTGGATTTCTTTGGACTAACTAAATATGTTTACTTTGAAATAACCTTTGGAAAGACTAAGTCATATGCATGATACCTATTTTTGTTGTTGTTCTTACATGGTTTCAATCCAAGTGGTCGCATATAATATCATGGTTTAGCACTATTCTCTAATTTATCTTTGAGATGACCAGGCGCCCATACTTCACCATTGTCTAATAATGTCAATACCATGGATGGACCATATTCAGTTTCTACTATTTTCGTATCTGTAATAGTGTATATTGATTTTGCTTTTGCTCTTCGAGCAGTTCATCAAAGTGTGCAGTTGTGATATCCATTTTTTCTTTATAGTTATATAAAGTTTAATCTTTAGTAGAAAAAAAATGGAAAAGATTTATTACAGCCCAAAAGGATTTTGGAGAGGTTACACAGCAGTTAAAAAATTGGCAAAAGAAGCTGGTGTTAGTGGTAAAAAGGCATTATAATTTTTAAAGAAACAAGCTGTGTGGCAGATTTATTTACCCGCGCCAAAGAAAATAATTAGACCCAGGTTTGATGTTTCTACTAAAAATGGAGTGCATCAAGCTGATTTGTTATTTTTATCGCATGATACTTTTGGGATTGGTCGTGGACGCAAGACATATAAATATGCATTGACTGTGGTTGATATTGCAAGTAGATATAAAGAAGCAGAGCCACTGACTTCCAAGGATAGTAAAGAAGTTGCTAAAGCATTTGAAAAAATATACAGTCGACATTTGAAATATCCAAAGTTATTACAAGTGGATCCAGGCAGAGAATTTATGGGTGCAGTATCACAGTTGATGGCAAAACACAAAGTAAATATCAGACGGGGCAGAACAGAAATACACAGAGACCAAGCTTTAGTGGAAAGATTTAACAGAACATTAGCTGAAAGATTGTTTGGCTATCAGTATGCTAAGGAAATAGATTCGCAAAAACGTAATAGAGAGTGGGTAAAAAGATTACCAGAAGTTGTTAAAGCCATAAATGCGGAGACAAAAAAGCCTCCTCCTGTTGAAACAAAAATATTAAAAGATGATCCTATCTGTATTAATGCAAGTGTAAGATATTTATATCAACCCGGGGAACAAGAAGGTGGAAGACGCAGAGCAACTGATCCAATGTGGAGTGTAGATATTCACAAGATTAAAAGTTATATGGTGACGCAAGGTATAGGAGTATATTATTTGAAATTACCAGCGCCACAAAGAGGATTTGTCAAAGAAGAATTACTTATTGTTCCTGCTGATACCCAAATTCATAAGTTTTTATAGAAACCATGTGCATCAGTTGTAATTCCATCTTCTCGGATGTATCTTTTTGAGTAAAATGGTGATAGTGTAACTTTGTTTACTGTTATGCCATATATTTGATGTTTTACTGATCGTATCATATTCATCTCATGGGTATATTTTTTCTTGTTAAACAAAGCATCTTTATAGTTTTCAAAGTTGATGTGTTTGTCAAGTACGTATGTTTTTACACCCTTTGCTTTTTTAATGAGCTTTTCATTAGATATCAGAATAGAATATAACTTGGGCCTCAGTCCAATATACTCATCTATAGCAACACCATTGCATTCTTCTTTCATCTTGCCCAGTACTTTTTTATTTGTATTATTATGCATTGGATGCTCTTTAGGATACTCACTTAGATCATATTCATCTTTCATCGCATCCATATCTTTGTATGCATCTTCCGTTTTTATATCTACAAGCAAGCTGTCAGTATCTGTGTATAATAAATCACAATCGCTCCCATATCTTTTTTTCAGTGTGTTGTAATACCAATCATACATCATATACTTTGATAAATCCAATACCGACATTCCAATATAAATTGGTTTGTTCAATGTTAACTTTGTTTTGTTTACATGCACCGCTGATAAGTCATCGGAGAATTTTATGCGCCGGTTAAAGTTAGGCTTAGCTATTATTTTTCTTATCTTCTCGTTCTCAGATCCATCAGTTCGGATTAATTTTATATCAGTTCGCTTTCGCAGATTTTCCATCGTCTTTCCAAATACAGAGTTGTTCATGAGTTTGTAAAATTCTTTTTCAAATGGTGATTTGGCAAGCTTTCTAAGTTCTGTATTCAAATTTATGTATGATGCCATCCATGGCTTCTCATTAAATTCCAGTACTCTGTGTACTTTTTTCAACTTCATACCAAAAGATAAATACAACTATAAATTTTTATAATGTATTACATACTTTTCTTTTTTCATAAGATTCGGAACTAGTTGTTCTGTCATAATGCTATTCTCTAGCAAATCTGTCTGGTAAGCAGACAGCCATTCTTTTTTTACTACTAGCTTTTCTGGTAATTATTATGAGCATCATGAAGTTCTTTTGGGTATTCCAAATCAACTTCAAGCATTTGTCCTCTGCCAGCTTTTGGTTGGGAAAATCTGCCACTCTTGTTTTTCTTTTTCCAAACAAATCCAGAATATGGAAGTGGCTGACTCATTGCCCATCCATAAAGATTATTTGCATCAAAATACATTAAGAAATTATTTTTATTCGCAGGATCATAGTCAGATACATATGGATTATTTGCTTTGGCATGTCGTTTTGATACCATACTAATCCCACCTCGCATTCCCTTTTCTATGAATAAGTGCATGTCAATATCTGTCAAAAGTTCTAATTCTATTTTAGAATGTTTAAGTAGTGAATCCCAAGATAATCCGGGGGCAGTATAATAATGCAAAGGATCAAGTTTGTACGAATCCATACATGTTTTTCTGAAAGTTTGAAACACATCCGCCAACAAAGTTACATCCGCTTTCAAATATAAATTATGATAATCTCTAAGGGTTTTACAGTGGAACCTTTTCCACATTTGTTGAGCATACTCATAATCTTCTGCAGTTATACTTTGATCTGATAAACTACTGTAAAACTTTTCTATGGGTGGTAATTCTGTTTCATTAAATCTTTCCATGCTATCCATGTATTCATACGGATAAACACCTTTTCGTAGAAATGCGGGCTCAAAAGATAGCTTATAATAATCTTGGAGAGTTTTACAGTTGAACTCTTCCCATACTGTTTGGAGATACTCATAATAATCTTCAAAGACAGTGTCTTTGTCCTTTAAACCTTCTTTGAAAAAAACTACTACGAAACTTTTCTAGCGGTGGTAATTCTGTTTCCATGCTGTCTGCATAACCATCCGGATAAATAACTTTTCGCATAGGTAAATTTGCTTGCTTGAATTGATATTTGGTAATTTTAAAATCACGTGCAGCTGTTGCATCAACCAAATTTGCAAGAGGCATACTCATAAATTGGTAACTATCTAAAAATCTAAGTTGGCCAGCGCTGAATGATATATACTTCTCTGCATTGTTTGGGATGCAAGTAATATTACCTATCATTGTATGTATTTTTTGCATGATCAAATGACTATCATATCCTTTGAGGTTGTGAAATACAACAGGGATAGGTGTTTTGCCTGGTTTTATTTTTAATTTCAGGTTGCAGTTTTTATGTGCTGCACCTCTGTATTTTCCTGTGAAATGACAATGGTCTTTTACTTTGCAGTTCTTATCATCAGTTATTTTCTTTTTGCATATCCAACAGTGTTTTGTTCTCTCGTAATTTATTTCATCCTTTGGTGTCATGTTTATTGGTTTCGGGTGAGAAAATACATTATTGATGTAGTTCTTCTCACATTCCAAATAATTTAAAAATGTTTCAACTGTGTCTTCACCTTCGTAAATAACAGGATCAGATGCTTTGCCATCTGACCTGACAACTTGATATCCAAATCCACAAGCTTCGTGCACACTTGTTATTTCTGATTTCTTCCCAAATTTGCAAGATTGGGGTTTGACTATACTTTCAAAGTCAGCATATATTGCATAAGGTACATGCATCTGATTTTGATAATTTTTGAATTGGGTGATTGCACCTTTCTTTGACATTTCTATTCCGCAAGAGTTTTTATTAATACCATCACAATCTTCTTTGTGTTTGGTGAGTAGATTTGCTCCAGAATAACCATAAAGACAACGATCGCAGAAGTAAGTCGTACCATGATGTTTGTTTTGGTTGTAAAGTAATGTATTTAATTTTTTAATCAAGCAATAGTGATATTTTGTTACTTTAACTTCTTCATGATAAGCATCGGGGTTGTGATTATCATCTATGATTCCTTCTTCGTTATTTGGATCATCTTCATCTTCTTCTTCAACTTCAGAGTCTTCAGAGATTAACATTAAATTAATTCGTTCGATATCTTTTGGTTGCTCTGATATTTTATATGGAAAAACAGATACTTTCTTATTTTTTGCTGATACTGTATAACCATAAACATTAATCGCAAGGTTGTTTTGCTTTTCTACTTTGGTTATTTGTGAAACCGGAGTTGGAAAATCAATACCATCCATATTCAACTCACCCATGTATTTGTTGTAACTGGACATCTTGGTTGGGTTATTTTTATTAGGGTGAAGAAAAGAAACTAATGCCACTTCTAAGCACCTATTGTCTTTATTGATAACATTTATAATTGCTTTCTTATCAGAAACTGCTTTATGAAGAGGAATATATGATGAACCTTTCAATGGTTCATACTTTGCAAAATTTAAATAAAGTGTAATACAGTGATCAACCTCTAATCCTGATGCTGTGTTTGTAAATCTTTCTAGACTTTCTTGCATATCTGCCGATGATTTTTCATATAGTTCATCTAATTTTTCAGAAGATAAAAGTGTATTTTGTTCACTATGTAATACCGCGGTGGTGTATTTTTTTGTTGCACCGTCATCTTTAAATAATTCTACAGTAAGACCTAACTGAAATTGTATTCCATTCATACTTGCTAGCTCTTTGATTATTTGTTTTCTAATGATAGATTTTTTATCATGAAGTAGTTTCCGAGGATCTTTATATTTTTTGGCAGATATTTCGTATGCTTTGAAATAACCACATATTGGCTTGTCAACCAGTTTTAATTCTTCTTTAAATTTTTTATCATTAAACTCTTTTAATTCATTTATAACATCAATTCGTGCTTTGGCATATTTTTGTTCTTGCAATTTATCATATTTTTGCTTTACTCGTTTACGTTGTTTCTTAGCACGTCGTCTCCTGAGTAAATTTTCTAATGTTTGAGATTTAACCTCTTTTGGAGTTTCCTTTGGAATTTCTTTAAGAGCATCTACCATCTTTCTAAGCTGATCATTATTAATTACTCCTTCCCGGTGTAATTGTAAAATGTAGTGAACGTCTTCGGTACTCATTTTTGTAATATATATCATATTATTTTTTTTTCTTAAAATAAAAAAAGATTTATTATAACAAGAAAAAGAAAATGGAAAACACTGAGAAAATTAAAAACATTTGCCAATTTCTCAAAGTTGGAGATCACGAACCTTGTAAAAATAAACCAACAAAAGATACTGCAGTTTACATAAATTCAGATTAAAGCAAAGTAAAGTTTTACCGTGTCTAAAATGTGAAAAAGGTACAAGTGCAAAATATCAAATTTGTGTTGGTTGTGGTGCTCATATAGTTAGATTAAGACATAGATACTGGGAAGTAGTAAAGCCATATAGAGATTTAATGCGAAAAAATCAAACTGTATGATTTTCTAGTAAAAATTTATAGTTTATTATATTCGTGTTGGGTGTAATTTTGATAACTTATAAAAAAATTTAAACTTGCAATCTTCACTACCCCTATTTTAAAAAAGTTTTAATAAATCAAGTAAAATCACCATTTCATGGTGATTTACTTATATATGTAAATTGGGAATTCCTGTTGTAATTTGGAGTGAGCCCAATTTACATATATATCGAGCTCCTCTTCGTTACTACACAACATTATGTATATTACTGAAAAACACACACATCTATATTGGAAAAAATATCCCCTATAAAACTGGAGACTATCACAGCTATATTACAGAAGACGATCTCTTCTATAGTACTGGAGACGATATCCTCTATAATACTGACTACAATCCCCTCTACAATACTGAATACGATCTCCTTTGTAATACTGAAGACAATCACCTCTATAATAGAAACCATCTTATCTATAATACTAGAGACAATCTTCTCTATAATACTGGAGACAATCTCCTCTACACTGGAGACGATATCCTCTACACTGTAGAATTTCTCCTCTATAATACTGAAAACGATCTCCTCTACACTTCAGACGACGATCTCCCTATAATACTGGAGACGATCTCCTCTATAAAACTGTAGACAATCTCCTTATAATACTGAAGACAAGCTACTCTATAATACTGGATACGATCTCCTCTATAATACTGAAGACGATCTCCTTTATAATACCGGAGACTCTCTCCTCTACACTACAGAATACAATCACCTCTGTACTGCAGAAGACGAGCTCCTCTATAATACAGGACACAACCTCGTCTACACTACAGAAGACAATCTCCTCTATAAAACTGGAGACCGTCGCCTCTTCTATGCAGACTGTTTCCTCTATAATACTGAAGAAGATTTCCTCTATAATACTGAAGTCAATATAGTCTATAATATTGGAGACAATAGCCACTTTAATACTAAGGACTATCTCGTCTATAATACTGAAGACGATCTCCCCTACACTCTAGACTGTCTTCTCTATAATACTGAAGAAGATCTCCTCTATTATACTGAAGACAATCTACTATGTAATACCGGAGACAATCTCCTCTATACTGGATACCATCTTCTCTCAAATACTGAAGACGATCTCCTCTACACTATTTAAGACGATCTCCTCTATAATACTGAAGAAAATCTCCACTATAATACTGAAGACAATCTCCTCTATCATACTGGAGACGATCGCCTCTTCTATGTAGACTGTCTCCTGTATAATACTGAAGAAGATTTCCTCTATAATACTGAAGTCAATGTAGTCTACAATATCCTCTTTAATACTAAAGACAACCTACTCTATAATTCTGAAGACTATCTCGTCTATAATACTGAAGACGATCTCTCCTACACTGTAGACTGTCTTCTCTATAATACTGAAGTAGATGTCCTCTATAATACCGGAGACAATCTCCTCTATACTGGATACCATCTTCACTTTAATACTGAAGACGATCTCCTCTACACTATTGAAGACGATCTCCTCTATAATACTGAATAAAATCTCCACTCTAATACTGAAGACAATCTCCTCTATAATACTGGAGACAATCTCCTCTACAATGGAGACCATATCCTCAATAATACTGGAGATTATTTCCTCTACACTAGAAACCATCTCCTCTATAATACTGAAGAGGATCTTAACTGCACTACAGAAGACGACCTCCTCTATAATACCGGAGACAATCTCCTCTATACTGGAGACCATCTCCTCTATAACATGTGTGTAATACTGAAGACAATCACCTCAATGGAGACAACATTTTTATATAATATTGGAGCATATCTTATCATATATTGAAGACCTCTTCTCTAAAACTCTGAAAGCGATATATTATCACTGCAACAGCGAGCTTAATGGCGATAATTAGGTATACAAGATTACCCATGCTGTCGGGAAGTCCATGCTATCTGCTGCAACGAGATAACATCCTCTTTGTAAAGAGAGCCAGCCACTGTCACAAGCTGCAAATATATATGCGTCCATTCCGTAGCTCTCTCATCATCTAGATTAGTAAATCAAAAGGAAAAGGAAACATTTTTGAAACAAGAGGCCCAAGTTATTTCAGAGGAAACTATGGTTGAAACCCTTTTATGCACACGTTATGGAATACTGTTCTGTAAACCTTGTTTTGTATTTTAAATTATTTAGGTCATTTTGGATTTGGGATTGAATCAATGTGTATATATCAGAAAGACTATTTTGCGAAATAAGCTTGAAATCTGTTCAATGGTTCTTTTAGAGTTTCTATCTACCATCTAACGGCAAAGTTGACGGAATAGTATCTACAACTTACATATTTTAAAAGTTGAAACTCTATAGACACAATATGAAAGGACACAATATGAAAGGCTTCAGCCTGTCAAATCAAAACCAAAACCAAAGTCTGGAAATCGAATTAATAGTCACAATACGTATTTTAAATGTTGTTTTTTACTAATATTTTCCTAATGTGTCATATTACTAGGAAATATATATACAAAATAACTAACCGTGTTTGTAGTAATTCGTTCCATTTTTCAAATCCAACGCGTTGTTACTTGCGTGAGCGACGACGCTACATCCATAGCATTTACAGGCGGTGACATCGTAAAACCAAATAAAGCAAGTGTTGGTAAAACTGCATTCTCGTCCACACGAAATGATATTTCCTGCATTGATGGTAAACGCGATGTCGTTTGTGTCACAGTTATATCCGTCAAGAGAAGTGTCGCGAACATACCGTGTTTTCGCTGCCAAAGCGCATATGGCATATATAGCCGTCAGAACAGCACACGAATTAAACAGGAGATTCATAACGGCTGACACTCACTTTAAAACTGTTTGCGACCAACCATAAACTCCTTTTATACTCGTACATTATTTTTTTCGATTTTCGATTTTATTTCTGTACGCTGTATTATTTTGTTCAAAACGATAATAGACGTTGATAGCTACCTTTTAATTGGATCCAGGAACGGCAGTCCGATATCTGATTGAAAGCAAAACTAAACACATATATACTTTCAATGAGAAAGCAAGCACATAATGAACTTTATAAAATATTGATGTCATTGTAAATAGTCATTATCTGTCCATTCAATAGAAATCAATTTGTATGACGTCCTACGGATAGATTGTAAACCTTTCAGAACGACATCCGACATAATAAATCTGATGACGATGACGAAATGTAATGAACATGGTACATTTAACAAATGAACACAGAGTACTCAAATGCCAAATTGTTGTAACCAGATTTATTCCGTAGTAGTTTCGTATAATATGTTTTGCCTTATTGCCTTCTGACCATTATAAGTGTCTTCACCACTCTTTGTGTCGTGTATTATGTTTTTCAGCGTTCATTTAATTTAATCTTAGTTTGTGGTGCAGTGCGGATCTACGGTGATTATATTTGGGTGTTTTGGTTTTTATAGGACCATTGATTTTATATTTGGATGTGAGTCCAGAGTCATTTAAACGTTCGAGAACTCATTCTGTACTAGATCTTGGCTGACAGATATCAAATGAAATAGGCAAACGGACGAGAGTACCATTAGAAATAACAAATAATGATAAATATTCTAAATCATATGTCTTAACGTGATCTGAAGAATGTGATCAGTCTTAGAAAATAAACGTTCATTTAGTAATACGCGAACTTTATTTCTTCATGTATAAACATATGTTGCACATTTCGTATTGCAATAGCAGATAGCGTCGCGTTTTAGCAAAACCGTCATAAAGGCAGAACCCAATACAACGTGTTAGCTATATGTTACAGCGAATTGACGGCTTTCCTTCTAGTTTATTAGCTTTTGTGATCTCAATATGTACACATTGTGTCATTATTCACCATATCGCCCCATTACACTTATACATTCTACATTAATTTATATTGCAATGCCTTCGCATCTGATATCCACTGAACTAAACTAACTTCGTAGCTAAAGTAATTCATTTTGTAATAGCTTTTCGTCTACATTTTCTTGTTAAGATAAATGTAAACTAAATTTAGGTTGCCCAGATAGTTTTTTAAAATTGTTGAATTTAGTTATTAGAGAACTGACAGTGTCAGTGTTTCAGTTAGTTTAATTAGTATTTTTTGTATTGCTTTGTTAATTTTAAAAGCTTACTGAAAAGGGGATCCATTGAAAACAACACACAAAACAAGTGACAAAAGCAGCAGGCGTCGTATCATAAGAGGCAACACCTCTCACACCAACCGGCACCGGCTTAAATCGTAGTCTACCTTAAAGCCATACGCATTGGGCTTGATAATCCGAAAGTACCCGTACGTAATAACACTACTGATTTGTAATCGGGCGACTTTTACAACCGCCATACAGCACTAAACAAACGCCAGCGTGGATGTCAATAAATACTGAAAAGTGGATCCCTTGGAGTCTATTAAATAATAAGATAATAAAACAAAGAACAAGAGGAAGTGGTTTGGATGTTACCCTGTCTAACACAATAATTCGGATGTTTTTAAAACAAAAGCTATTTACAGCATGTTCAATAATAAAATCACACAATATGAGAAATGATTGCTTCGACACGACATGTCATGTAAAGTCATCTAAACACCTAAGTAAATAATAAAAAAAAAATATGGCTACCAAAAGAGATTATTAATACATCACCTAAGCAATATACTACATTCATCAATTCTACAAAGGTTTTACGTGATGATCCCAAAGAAAAGGACCAGTCAGAAATATCACTAGTGATACTGATGATAGAAATGGGAACAGATGGATGTTTTTGCAATAAAATGGGTAGAATGATATTAAAGCGCTTAATCAAATCCAAATGAGGCCGTTCTTAATTTTCCCAATTGTTTTACAAGCATTACGTTGTCCGAAAATTAACTTTCATACCCCAGCCAACCCCTTCTCCAACAAGCGAAAACTGAGTTGGCTGGGGTATGCAATACAATCTTATTTCGGCTTTAAAAGTTTGCATATCTTCACATTAAAACATTTAATTTAAAGGCAATTTTAAAAAGGTTATCGCCATTTTTCAGATTTTTTTTTTTTATACATGTATTATTATCGAAATATCCGTTATAAAATCTTGCTAATATAAGCTTTCCCTTCGCTTAATGGAATTAAGGCGGGACCAGGTAATGTGGAAACTAGCTGATGGATGACTGTTATACTGGCCTAGTGTGCATCGACCAGTTTATGATCAGGTAGTCGTTAAAGCTCAGCTCTACCCAAAATAAGCTCTAAGCTGGCCAGTATGAAAAGGGATTGTTAGAACTCATTGCAATAATTTAGAATTCATTCAATAAAAATAAACTACGTAGTTCCTGGCAACCAACTGCTGACTTTGTATAGTGTAAACACTGTAGTTAGTCAACAGTCGGTCTCAGAGTAAATTTTTGCCAGGAACAAATTGAACACTTTGTTAATGTTTCACTTTTAAGCCTGAAAATGTATATATTTATTTATATGACATTATATACATTTGAAAGTAGATATAAAAATCGATCAGGAAAAGTAGATAAAGGGAGGACAGCCAACCATAAACAGACACAGAAACAAAGAATAGCTATATGTAAGGATGAATAAAAGCCAAAAAGACATCACAAACACACAAGGGTTGACAATAGGGCTACCGCCTTGGAACGGTCAGTGGCAAAAACGGCCGATGGGGATTTAAGCCAGGTTCTCAAATTTATACAATTTGAAAAACTAATTAAAACTGTAATATCACATTGAACAATCATTTTCTAACAGGAAGTAAACCATTGTTCATCCATGATACATTTACCTTTACTTTCACTTATACTGTATTGCTTAACTGTCTGCATCCAAATACTACTTCTGTGAGTATTAGTAATAAGCAACTGACGGGAAGCGTGATATGACGTGCGTAGACAACAAAAACAACAAACAAAACATAACGAAAACAACAACAAAACTAGACCCTGAACTCTACCATCTCTGAAAGTTTCATTTAAACCAAATCATAATTTCATGAGAAACAGTGATAACTCGATGTTTATATAACGCGAAGGGCTGCCATCTTGGTGGACGTTATGTCTCCAAAATGTTCAGTGCACTATTCCAGCCTGAGATGAACATATCTGTAAAGTTTCTAAGTCATGTGACCATTATTACTATGAAAAGTGCTCCTGCGAATATGAAGAAGAAGACGACGAAGAAGAAGAAGAAGAAGAAGAAGAAGAAGAAGAAGAAGAAGCAGTAGACGGAAGAATAACAATAAATAGAACGAACACAAGAGGTCTTTCAGTGGAAAGTGGAAAGACCTAACAAGGTGCTTTAGTCGAACAGGAAATGTAGCATTAAACAGCTCTAATTACGGAAGTTTGGTGGGAAAAGACGTAGCGCTTAGATTTATTTTAAATTGATATTTTAAGCTTATTTAGTATCATTTAGACACAAAATTATCAAAAAAGGCTTGTTTTTTTTAATTAGACGTCTTAGAGGAAGACACATATTTCTAACTAAAATATGTCACAGAAAATAGGTTAAATGGAGTTAACGAACATTTTCAAAAAACAAATTCATGACATTGTATTTATTGAAAGAAAAATCCGATTAATTTTCAATTACATATATACATGTCTTCCAAATATACACAAACAATTGTAATCCTCTTCGTCTTTTTTCTTTAAAAAGCAAAAATACTCAATTCATATTTTTAAAGAAATTTGTTTTGACTAAAATGATAATTCAAGATAAAAAAGTAAGTTGTAATGCTCAACTTTTTAAAACTTGCGTATGACAACATCCTGTAACATTTCTTTTGAAACAAGTAAAAACTGATATATATGTCATTAGGCTTCTAATGAATTTGTATTAAAATTCCTTTAACGTAAACACATTTTGGAGTTATTTTGACATTTTCAATGTAAAATACTGTGCACACAATTTTGACATAGAGAACGAATATACAATTAGCCCATTTGCTTCTTTTTTGTATATGAATTCCACATTTATTTATTTTTTCTGTAGTAAAAGGATAAATTCTACTCAGAGCTACCGATATCCCCAATTTTCTTGATAACAAAAACATGTTATAAATGACGGACAAAATATGAAAAAAAAATGTGTTTGATGACCGGACAGGCTGTGGACCCTATGATGACGCCTACCTAAAGTCCATTGGGACGGTGGCGTTTGATGTTTGTCTATGATCTTTCCTGTCGTGCCCTTAATGGTTTATTCTCTTGTTGCTCTGGCTTCTGCCAAGTCATTGAGTACCTTCATTGTGGCTTTCTGGGCTATTTTTTTTTTTTGTATTATATTTACACGAGCATATTTGTGTTTTACTTATATTGCCTATTGATGCTGCCTTGTTGGTTAGAGCTTAGATCATGGCGGGGATTTCTTTATTTACACTGTCCTGTTTTAAAGGGCTGACAGTAGGGTAAGTGTGAGGTTTGGTGCACCCTGGAACCGGTTTAAACCCCTAGTGGCCTTTGTTGCCACTGACCGTTCCAAGGCGGTAGCCCTATTGTCTACCATTTTGTGTTTGTGATGTCGTTTGCATTTTTTATTACTTTTGCCTTCTCGTTTGTCTGTTTGCGTGTTTGTTTTTGTGTTTTGTGGTTGACCTTCGTCCTTGAATGCTGCTTTCCCTGTCCGATATTTTTATCTTTCTTCAAATTGATATGTTACCATCTTACATACTACATCATATCCATATCTACGAAAATGCAAATATTGAAAAAATTCTGTTGTCAAATAAAACTATGATTTAAAAAATAAAAGTCTTATATTTGAAAATGTCAAAACTTGCCCAGGCAACATCCTTAAATATAATATTGAAGCGTTTATGAAGCACTGACATTATCGTCTCGATTGATTTATCCAGTAATATTTTTACTTTAAATTTGCTTGAATATAATTAAATAAAGTTTTATTTTTCATTGTTTCGTCTTATTCTACCACAGATTTAAATACATTTGTGATGCAAAATAATCAAAAGTTAATAACATGCGAACACAATTTGAGTACCATAAATATAATAAATATTAATGAATGAACACATGCATATTATGTGCAAAAAGATAACGCACCTTGAGTCTTGGAAAATCAAAATTGCCATGTGTCCCTTTAAGAACAAACGACAATAAGATGGACTAGCGATCATTTAATTGAATCATATACATGTTATGTTCCGTATCAAAAAAGTATGAAAATCGCCGAAAACGATAAATACAAAAAATATCGCAGTCTCTGTTTGATTGAGACAGTTCATGAACGGTATTGAAAAATGCTTGCTACCGTTCTCACCCTCTAGCTCCGGGTTGTGCATTACTCAATATTTAAAATGACAACAGTACGAGTCATCCCGAAGACGGTATGTATATGACGGTGGACATGGAACCTTCTATGAGTTATTTTCATACCATTCCATTGGCCAGCGGGGTATTGTCCCAGTGTCTATCAAAATGTTATAAACGAGAAAACAATGGGCGAAATAAACAAAATGGAATTTCGTTGAGAGGTTTTGAAGCCTGCGTATCACAATTAACAGTCAACAGACTAAATTAAAATGCAGACATCACATCCTGGGGGTGATTAAACAATACTCAGAACCGTTAGAAGGCCGGAGTAGTGGAACCACCTATTCGAAATTAAAGTAAGAAAACAAAAGTACTAAAGCATGTACCACAGATATCTGTATATACATATCGGGCTCCGTGATCCCCAAAGATCATCGATAAATCATCGTGATCATCCAGGTCTAGTGAAAGGGTTTACCACTTTCCGGAGTTCATTCCCCGATGATAAACTATACAATTTTAATACTGAAAGGGAGGTTATAATGCCCCTATTATGTAACACCTGCTCCATGAGCTAACGTCTCAAATTTTCGACCCACCGAAAAAATCCGATTTACCGTCCGAAAAATATGTGACGTCACATAACGTTGATACAAACGATGACTCAGCAAAATGTTGGCATCCATGAATTTTAGCTTTTATTTTATATTTGTAGCATTTGAATTGAAAAGCATTAGAATCGAGATAATTATGCTAAGACTTTCAATCTGGGACGGTATGTGGTTGGTTCTGAGGTCTGAGGTCTCCTCTACCGCGTCGCCGTAAAACGAAATTTCAGACCGTAAAACAACTCATATAGTGACCCAGATTAAAAATCTTAGCATGATTATCTCTTAATTATTTGGAAGCAGCACAAAAAGCCAAAGGCATAAAGTAGCAAAAACGGTTTTATTGAGCCTGTTCATGATAATGTAAGACTCAACACCTATAACCCGAAATCGATATTTTGCACAATACATATCAAAAATCTGTTTTCAATAAATTATTATTAAATCAAATTTACGAGATTTTATTTACATTAAAACGTGATTTGATTGGCCTATTTTCATTTTCACCTATGTCGATACATGCAAACATGAGATGGGTTGTTGCTGATATTCTAAACAGCAAGCTTCCAAAAATTTAGCTTTAACAGGTATTTCGCAGAAAAAAGGGGATACGTGTTACTTTTATGTAGGCAACAAAAAACATTAAAGTAGGAATTGTGTCGTGTTTGCAATCAAATTTGTAAATTCTTTTGTTTTAAATTAATACGCTGAATTTACTTTCTGATTTTGACCTAAATTAGATAACTGTTCAATACATTTGTGTGTTCGGCGTCAACTGTTAACACTAATTAATTGAAGCATACTCGTTATGTTCATTTCACACGACGTCGTATTTTTTGACTGCTTGGGGATTTCATAGTTATGTTCCCAAATGAACAAAAACGTCAGACGCTATACTTTAAGATAATTTAGCAATAGATGTAATGTGGTTTCAACTACTAAGCTAAATGTTTTGACAATTCAGCTGTACCGTTTCAAACCTGGCAAGCCTTTTCAGAAATTCCTCAGAATTACTTGCTTTTTTTTGTACAGAAATCAGTGCTCCAACCTTGTTACTTAAATAGTTAATTGTTTTCATGATTGGTAACTACTGTCCAAACTATAATTTATATACGAAACAGGTATTTGCTATGGAAAATTTATAATGTTGCAATAACTTACTTATGTATCTAATCAAAAACCCACACAATAATAAAACAATAATTGAATGTCCACCGATTGTTAGTAAAAAGCTACTCAATCAGGGTTACCGTTACCATAAACTTCGTAAAATCTTTGCAAAATTGTATTATCGTAACCCTGATCTTCTTTTCAAATATAAAAGTAATTTAAGGAATCTTATGCGACAAGGACTATCACC
Organism: Cyrtodaria siliqua; assembly: GCA_037043455.1. Lineage (NCBI taxonomy): Eukaryota > Metazoa > Mollusca > Bivalvia > Adapedonta > Hiatellidae > Cyrtodaria > Cyrtodaria siliqua. The sequence goes on along the minus strand of JAWPHD010003048.1, from coordinate 83,925 downwards.
TATCACAATCTGACTTCCGTGTGATGTGATTTATAAACTTCGTAAGATTCTTGTCATAATCACTTTCATACTATCTTTGTTAAACTTGTTAACAAGTTTATCAAACGAGGTTATGATCCTATCATTTTGCAACGTACTGCATGTTTGGTTGTGGACCCTCTTACAGTTCGCCACTATACCACGATGCTTTCCTCTTTAATTGTACGATGACCGAACAGGCTGTGGACCCTATGATGACGCCTACCTAAAGCCCATTGGGACGGTGGCGTTTGATGTTTGTCTATCATCTTTCTTGTCGTGCCCTTAATGGTTTATTCTCTTGTTGCTCTGGCTTCTGCGAAGTCACTGAGTACCTTCATTGTGGCTTTCTAGGCTAGTGTTTTTTTGTATTAAATATACACGAGCATATTTGTGTTCTACTTATATTGCCTATTGGTGCTGCCTTGTTGGTTAGAGATTAGATCAGGGCGGGGATTTCTTTATTTACACTGTCCTGTTTTAATGGGATGACAGTAGGGTAAGTGTGAGGTTTGGTGCACCCTAGAACCGGTTTAAACCCCCAGTGGCCTACTTTGCCACTGACCGTTCCAAGGCGGTAGCCCTATTGTCAACCGTTTTGTGTTTGTGATGTCGTTTGCATTTATTACTTTTGCCTTTTTGTTTGTCTGTTTGCATGTTTGTTTCTGTGTTATGTGGTTGACTGTCCTCCTTGAATGATACCTTGCCTTTCCGATCTTTTTATATTTCTTTGTTAGTAAAAAAGGAAAAAAAAGCATTTAAATAAATTAAGAAAATCGCACAATCAAATAGGAAAACATAGTGGCAAACAGTATTGGTCGACCACTAAGTATGCAGTGCGTTGTAAAATGATAGGCATAACCTCTTTTGATACATATGTTAACAAATTTAATAAATATTATATGAAAGGAGGTTTGTGCGATTGTGCGATTGGTAGGTGTTCAGCGTAAAGTTAAAGTGTGAATTCATATTGGTTGCTTTTGGATTGAAATTTATATTATGGGAGGATTGATTTGAACAATATCATCTATTCTAAAAGTGATATCAGAGTATTTTGTGTTGTGGAGAACGAACCAAGAAAAGCCTGGTTTGTTAAAGCCGTTTATACTGCGTATATACAGTTTGGATTCTCAATATATAAATAATATATATTTATTAATTAACTTAATTATATTAGCCTTGTTTTACTAGAAACTCTACACACAATACGACGCAACCTCGACCAATATGTACCGGAAGTCGGCCAATATAAAAAAACAAGGCCAATATGAAGAAACTCGCCAATACGAGATTTAAGTGACGTCAATCACGTTAAGTAACGTCATTCGAGCTCGCTTTTTGACATATAAATAAAAGTAACGCTACTATAAATAAACGCAAAGTATGAAAAACAAATTATACTGTAGTGGCTGTTAATTCATAAAATTGTCATTAATTAAGTGTTTTCATATTGTCCGAGTTATTGGTCCTCGGACTATAGTATTGGACCGCGGCCTTCGGCCTTGGGTCAATATGACAGTCCTTGGACCAATAACTGGGCCAATATGAAACCACTTAATTAATAACATCTTAATATATACCTTGTCGTCAGGTTTGTAAATACATATATTGTAAAAATGTGGCTGTTGTTGGCGGGATAGCTATTTTAAATATAAATTTAGAATTCTGAAGATTTTGATTCTGTCTGTGTTATAATGGAAGTTTATAATGCTTGATTTGTTTACTTACAAAGAGTGCGTTTCATTCCGTCTAAACTAAATTTTTATATAGCTTGTTCGGCAAAACACCAATATGCTTTACTGTACTTTGGCGTACCATGTTCCCTACATTAACTAGATCCATATTCAATGTTAAGTAAAATAAATGTTGACATTTGCCTTTAACAACATATGGATTTTTTCCAAATTTGCATTAAATTTCTACAGTACCAGTATTGGTAAATTAATGTTGCAACCTCCTTATGACAAACATAGCATATGTAATGTTGTTCATGACTTATATGCAATTTATCACATAACGTCCTTTAATAAAAGTTTAGAACACCCATTCAATACTCTATTCGATGTACATGTATAATACAACCAGGAACGGTTTTGATTGGTTGAGTATGACATACATGACATCTGTAACACTCTAAGCAAGTTTTATTAACTAAAGCTATTTTATTTTTTATCATACATTCATCCGGATCGAAGTCATTAACATTTTATTTACCAAAAACTTATGCCATTTAAAAAAAATCTCGTCTTATAAATCACGGCATGGTTTTCAGAGGTTCCATCACTAGGTTGCTCTGCTCCCCAGTTGAATACAGCAACGAGCCCGTTGGTTCCATACCATCTCCATACACCATCCACAGCCTCGTCAGGCATTGCCATCCAAAATCCTTCAACTCCTGTTCAACAGAGAAGCACTAAAAATGGAATCATTATAAAACAATAGTTAACTATCGACCGACAGTTCGATCCAGAGCACGTTAAATAAATGATAGATATATAAATATTTTACAGTCAGTTATCGGTTACAATCAGTTTGGACCAATACTGTGTACTATTTTGCTTTTATTTAATAAATCCACTTGAATAAAATTAAACAGATACCACACGCTAAGTAGTTGTCTTTCTCCGTGTTTACATAAAAGGTATCTGCTATTTATTGCAGTAATGTCAGTAATATGAGGATCAGCTTCCCTGCTCTTACTAATTAATTCAAAGTACTATGAGGAAATGCTTCGATTAACGGTATTTCGCGCTTTACTTCCCGACAGACGAGTCAAAGGGAAAGTGTCATACACACGAACATACAGACTCTACTTAGTGGCGCCGATGAGGCTTGAACCCGGGGCCTTCAACTTTCAAGTCCAAATTACTATCCACTCGGCTACGCCATACCCGATTGTGCATATAGACACATTTAAAAGCATGCACATGCTATTTATATCTTTTTGTTACATAGCACACATCGTAAGTTAATTTATTCAAAGTTTTTGATTATGTTATTTGTGATTGAAACGCGCCTAATGCTTGTTGGATGTAACGAAATAAAGAAGCACATGAGCCTTGTTTTATGGCGTATCTTTCCTAATTGTACTGACAGTCTAACCATTCCCCAACGAACACAATGACAATTGTGGTGTTCTTTTCTTTAAAATCTATAATTTGCAAAATGTATATGCATTTTAAAAACTATACTCTTTCGAGGACATTTTGAATATATGTGATTGCCGTATATTTCACCCGTTGCATTGGCATCGTTCAGCAGGTACTCCGTATTCATGGAGATCTCACTCTGTGTTTCAAGGTACAGCAAATGACTTTGACGTTGTTCACAATAACTCTGGAAGAAAGAAACAAACATGATTTATGTACCAGTCGCACCTAATTTTACATATGTATGATTCCCAAAAAGCGCAATTAAACACATACACTCTATTTTAATTTTGGATATACGAACGTCTTTTAAATAAAAATACTTTATAAGGTCAGTGCAGTAAAGGAAAATAGCACAAAAGAAAGCTAATTCTTTAATAACTTGTTTTAACTTCATATATAAGCCATTTCCTACTTGTTGTTTATGCGCATCTTTTTCGCGCATAATTGTCTAAGAGCGATAATGTACATACATAACATACTTACAAATGGTATATGTATGTTTCACTAGATTTTATAAATATGAACCCAATTAACAGTTAAGATAGTGAAGACATGTATTGATACACTGAAATCAAGTACAAAAAACATATGTAAAAAAGCATGCAGTGACGTATTGCAATAGCTTTAATACTAAGCGCATTACTATATGTAAGAATTACAACTGTTACACACGAAGAATCCATTTAAATATAAAAGGGGTATGCATATCTTAACAGTGAAAGACATACTTTAAATGTTATGTATGTTTTAACAGATTTTATAAATACGAACCCAATTAACAGTTAAAATAGTGAAGACTTGTATTGATACACTAAATCAAGTACACACAAACATATGTTAAAAACATGAAGAGATTTATTGCAATGAGCCGTTATAGCTTTCATACTAAGCGCATTACTCTATGTAAGAATTAATTAAAACGCAAACTATTTCTGTCTTGATGAGTGTGTACAACTTTTACACACGTAGGATTCATTTAAATATAAAAGGAGTAAAGACACAGTGTGATATTTTGCCATAAAACACGTACATTTTCAGAAATGTCACTTTTTTATATATTTTTTTGAGCCGTCGTTTGACGACCCGTTTAATCTCCAGTAGTTGGAGCAAGGGTCGGAGAGGACCATCCCTTACCACACCGTATTGTATCTTTACCTTTAGATGCAATATTCATATGAAATACTATTTTAGCACAATGAGATTAATACAGATAATATACACGTATTGCACGGTTGAGGAGTGCATGGATAGGAGTTAGTAGAATCCTGATTAATCTACAATGGTTTTGTACATGCTCAATGCATTTTCAAATCTTTCTAAGTGATTATTTCCAATTGCGATTTATGTATGTGCTTCATACAGATACCGTAGTCTGTATATCATTAGGGGGTAGGGAGAGCGGTGTTTAAGTCGTTTTGAGGTAAATATTTAAAATTTTATTTCTAAGATAATTTGTAACTTTTGTTTATTCATTATCATCAATAAACGAGTTTTTGTCCTAAGCTCTGCGAGACATTGATATTAATATTCCACTCTAGTTATTGTTATTCAATGTATGTGAGGCCAGACTTAACACATTTAATGTTTGCACTTTCCCGACTGACACGAGAAAATGCCCGACTGGCCCAATTTGTTTTCTTCTCATTTTAGAACCATTTTGTTTTTAATTTCTTTGTCACATCGAAATGCTGCTAATAATAAAGTACGCTCGCCAATTTGTCAACACCTTTTCAAATCGTGTTCAGTTGAGCGATTGTAGGTCGATAATTACAGTCACTCTATGATCAGACTCTACCAGGGTCGTTTGTTGTATGTGCCTACATGTGCCTAAATTATTTGCCTACCTACCGACCAAAACATTGAAATTATGGTCGGGAAAGAACAAACGCAAATATTTTTAAGGGTGGCCTGATTAAATAACTCGGTTGTTGGACGAATTTATGTCACACTGAAGGCGCATAAGAGTTTGGTTATACATTTATCAATATATTTGTTATTATTTTTAACAATTCACAGCGCAACAAAACACATCTAGAGAAAGGGTCATTTGTCCGATAAATACATGAGAGATTTACCATGGCTCGTAAAACAACATTAAACAAGTGATGTTAATGAAACGATATCAATTTTACATTTCTGGTAGCACAATGCATTTTTGATTTGTAGTATTTGTATTGCATGCTTCCTATATTTCGAATTTGCTTTTGCTTTTATTTATCACATTATTTCCATATTTTGAAAGACACTATCCTAATAACTAGGAAGGTCGAACTATTAGCGCATACTAAGCGTAGCTTCATACAATTAAAATGACGTAGTTCACCAGCACAGTCATACGATTAAAAATCATAATGATAACCACCATCTTCTTCATCATCTTCTTCTGCTTCATCCTCATGATAGTCATCATTATCACCATCATCAGCCGCAGCTGTATTTCTAGTTAGCGCTTGGTCAAACCAGAATGCTGTTAAGCGTTTTCAGTTATGGGCTACCTATTAGTTTGAAACAAAAAATGTCATCTAGTATCAAATGTACACACTCAAATTTCGCTTAAATATTAATATCAGCCATGTAATCAACAATTTAAGAGTATTTTAACGCCTATTGCAGTGTATCTCTTTAAAAAATAGAAAATAAATTTACTCATTTAAATAACCATTTTAGAATAATTATGTATTTAGTTGTTGATGACATTACGATATCAATACGTTCCTGGACAATATTGTTTGTTCTACAAATGTAACATTTACTTGTGTGTGTTTAATCGTCAATATAACAAGTTCCTCATAATCAGACATCAACTTTGTATAAATAGTGTGGGTATGAATTAAGTTGTCTGTTTTAAGTAACGTGCCAGTGTCGCTAGAAACCAAATCCTAAACCACGTCGAATATATTAAACGTGTAATCATATGCTATACGTTTTTTTGGATGACGAGATATACAGGTTGTATGAAAATGTTATATAACTATCACTACGTGACAAATTTTTAAATTGAATTGAATTGGATTGAAAGTCGCACCAACACATAGGAAGTTATAAGGCGCCTAACAGGAATGAATATACCAACTACATCAAGATATTATATGAAGAATGGGTCTAGAATATTCTTACTTGCAGAACTGCAGAGGTCCTGCAAATTCAATAGTAGACACACCATTTAAAATGGAAATATTTTTCCCTACCGAAAGCAATTCAATTAAGTCTGCGTACATACGGGGTGTTATGATAATGACCTCGAATGAGCATGATAAAACATGACAAAATTATTATGAATGGGGTGTCTTACTACACTGCATGTGAGAGTGTGTTTGTGAGATTGCAGTGTTTTATTCTACCACGGCTACCAATCTTTAAATCAAATACGGATGGCATATAATTGTATGTCATGAACATTTCATTTTGATTTAAGGTACATATTTCGAGATGTATGAGTCAAAGCGAGGATACATACATTTCTTGACACAATATCATTGCTTGGCACAAATTTAACCAATTAATTACGGATAATATAGAAAGGTTCATGTAACAACGCTTGATTTAGCGTAACGTTGAGATACATAGATCGTACTAACGAGGACACACCAATAGGTTTGACTAAGTTTATATTCTATCGCTAACCAGAGACCCATTATATAACTAATAATGCATTATATACAATATGCATATTTGTCATGACCATGATGACTGTAAAGCAATTGTATATCAAAATATAGTCGCTACAGGCAACATAACTAGGCTTTTCATTTTGTAAAATCACATCAATTCCTAACGCACATTGTACTCAGATTACACAAGAATAAACTGAAAAGGAATTATATTCAGTTTACTTGACCCATCAACAAGACCCATTACCGTATTCAAAGTCTTTAAAACATATTATGCTATGTAGTATATACTCGATTTGGCTCAGCTGACATGTTAAATAACGTTTCCATAGTCTAAATAATCACGATGGATTGGCCATTGCTTTTCGTGTAACAATGCACAATTGTTGACAACTACCAGTGCTTTAACAGCTGCTACATACCCGGAGAGAAAATACAAGTCATAAGACTTTTCCCAGCGTCAGTGAATCATTCTATTAAATGAACATATTCACTTATTTCCAGACATTGCTCAGTCACGCACACTTAATTGAATTGCTTTCGGTAGGGAAAAATCTCTCATATATCACGGATGTTGAAGATAATCTTTCAGACAAAGAGAAGGAACATTCTTCAGATATATTTAATAAGACGTTACATTCTCACAATCATTTTTATTCTAATGGGATTGTATGTGACATATGTGCATTAAGCAATGCCTGGCAGTAACATTCGTGTATGCAATTATTTTTACTGGACAGAAAAAGCACCTGAGCAATGAAATATAGACAACTTGAAATAAGTTATTGTACATATCCGTTCTTTCAACTGCTTAAATGTTAAAGGAACTACGTGCTGATTATAGCGTCAACAATTGAGTGACAACTCTTACATTATTTATAGACACCTAAGTACGTAGTTAGAATGGTAATCATTCATCCACTGTAAAACAAAAACATATTAAAATTCTCTTGCTATAAAATATAATTTGATTAATATGTAAATAGAGATATACAAATCGAATAGGAAAAGCAGCATTCAAGGACGACCACAAACACACACAGAAAGAAAGAACACATTTAAAGATGAATTAAAGGCCCAATAAGACATCACAAGCACAACAGGATTTACAAAAGGGCTACCGCCTTGGAACGGTCTGTGGCAAACAAGGCCGCTGGGTGCTTAAACCAGATTCTCGGGTGCACCAAACCTCACACTTAACCTACCGTCAACACTTTAAAACGGGACAGTGTAAATAACTAAATCCCCGCCATGAACTATTCTCTAACCAAAAAGACAGCATTAATAGGCAATAGAAGTAAATCACAAAGATGCTCGTGTATATATAAATAGAAAAATACAACAGCCGAGGAAGTCACAAAGAAGGTACTCAATGAATTGGCTGAAGACAGAGCAGCAAGAGAATAATCCGTTGAGGGCAAGACAAGATTGCAGACAAAAATCAAACGCCACCGTCCTTTTGGGCTTTAGGAAGACGTCATCATATGGTCCACATCCTGTCCGGTCATCGTACAATTAAAGAGGAAAGGATAGTGGCGAATTCTAAATGGGTCCACCACCAAGCATGCAGGGCGTTGCAAAATGATAAGGTCATAACCTCTTTTGATAAACCGTTTTACAAGTTTAACAAAGATAGTATGAAAGTGATCATGGCCAAAGATCTTGAGAAATTTGTAAATCACGTCACCATAGAAGTCAGGCTGTGATTAGTCCATGTCGTAGAAGAGTTCTTAAATTACTTTATATTTATATTTGGAAAGAAGGTTTTACGAAGTTTATGGTAACAGTAACCCTGATGGAGTAGCTTTTTAGTTATACAAAGACTAAGAGTACAAGCTCTAGAAATACGAATAAGTTGCGACAGATAGACCCCATATATAAATGGGGATAATTAACAATATCAAAATTAAAATCATATCTCTTGTCATATATTTTTGCTAACTATTTCACCATTTCAATGGAGAGATGTAAATCACGAAAAAAGGCGTTAGTATCAGAAATATTAGCTTTGTTAAGTTGAAGTTTTTATGGTATATATTGTTAACCATAGTAGATAAGAAAGAGTTGTCAGTGTTTAATATGTCATCCAGATACCGAGTAGTGTCATTAAAGGCACCAATAACATCTTCCTTGGTATCTGGTGAAAGACTCAACATGAAATCTCTTTCATAGCAATTAAAAAACAAATCTGCGACAAGGAGTGCACAGTTCGTACCCGTAGGGATACAAACAATTTGTCTATAAATTGTCGTGCCATACCTGACGAAAATATTATCTAATAGGAAGATGAGTGCTTCACAATCTTCTTGGCAAGTCCAAATAGTGTAATTGTCTAAACTGCCATTAGTAAACAACTCTTTAATATTATAACAGGCCGAACATGTAGTATTTTCCCTAGCGAATGTTTATTGAATAAGAGCAATAAGCTTGTCTTTGATAAGGTGATGTGGTAAGGTTGTATATATTGTAGATAAGTCATAAGTGCTAATAGATGATACTAAAAATAAATATAAAAATATCGGACAGGGAAAGTAGCATTCAAGGAGGACACTTGACGTTTATTGCACATTTTATCAAGAACGTCTCCTGAATTTTTAATAGACGAAAACAAATCAATCCCAGAGTTTTCATAAGTGTTATAACAATATTGTTTAACGTGATCTTTAACGACAGTAAGACAAGAAGTTAAAAGTTGTTTGTGGTGGTCCAGGCACTAAAATTCGAATTAAAATGGGCCTTATACGGATTTTTATGTAATTTAGGAATCCAGTACATAGTTGGCAGTTTGTCCTGCTTTTCGTCTACCCCAGCCTTGAATGTAGTGCACCGAGTGATATGTGTGGAATCAACTTCATCCGCAGTAGAATGAACTGGATTATACTTCGAATTTTGGATGATGTGATAACATGGCTTATTTTATTCAGAAATGATGTCTCATCTTCACTCTCTGGATAAATGGACTATTTTATGGACCAGTTAATTTCACATAAAAAACAAAACAACTTTTCTCACTGCCGTTAAAGATCACGTTAAACTATATTGTGATAAAACTTATGAAAACTCTGGGATTGATTTATTTTGGTCTATAAAAAATTCAGGAGACGCTTTTGATAAAATGTTCAATAAAGGTCAAGTTTCATCAATAAGTACTTATGACTTCTCTACACTATATAAAACCTTACCATATCACCTTATTAAAGACAAGCTAATTTCTCTTATTCAAAAAACATTCGCTAGAGAAAATACTACATTTTTGGCATGTAATAATATTAAGAAATATAAAAATATCGGACAGGGAAAGTAGCATTCAAGGAGGACAGTCAACCACAAAAGCGTTTATTACTAGCGACAGTTTAGATTTAAACAATTATACTATGTGGACTTGCTATGAAGGTTGTGAAGCACTCATCTTCCTATAAGATAATATTTTCGTCAGGTATGGTACCACCGTTTACAGACAAATATTGTTATCCCTATGGGTACGAACTGTGCACTACTTGTCGCAGATTTGTTTTTATTTTGCTATGAAAGAGATTTCATGTTGAGTCTTACACCATATACCCAGGCAGATGTAATTGAAGCTTTTAATGACACCTTTCGGTATCTGGATGACATACTGAACATTGACAACCCTTTCTCTTCAACTATGGTTGATAATATGTATCCTAAAGAACTTCAGCTAAATAAAGCTAATATATCTGATAATAACGCTTTTTTCTTGATTTAGATCTCTCGATTGAAAATGGTGAAACAATTAGCAAAATATATGACAAGAGAGATGATTTTAATTTAGACATTGTTAATTACCCCCACTTGGATGTTCCCCGAGTAACTTCTTCAGGGGTGTATGTGTCTCAACTTATTCGTTTTTCAAGAGCTTGTACTCGAGTTGAGGACTTTAATATTCGTAAACTTTGTATAACTAAAAAGCTATTCAATCAGAGTTACCGTTACCATAAACTTCGTAAAACCTTTGCAAAGTTTTATTATCATAACCCTTATCTTCTTTCCAAATATAAAAGTTATTTAAGGACTCATCTGCGACAAGGACTAACTATCACAACCTGACTTCTATGGTGATGTGATTTATAAACTTCGTAAGATTCTTGGTCATGATCACTTTCATACTGTCTTTGTTAAACTTGTTAAAAAGTATCTCAAAAGAGGTTATGACCCTATCATTTTGCAACGTACTGCATGCTTGGTGGTGGACCCTTTTACAGTTCGCCACTATGCTTTCCACTTTAATTGTACGATGACAGGACAGGCTGTGAACCCTAAGATGACGCATACCTAAAGCCGATTGGGACGGTGGCGTTTAATGTTTGTCTATGATCTTTTTTGTCGTGCCCTTAATGGTTTATTCTCTTGTTGCTCTGGCTTCTAAAAGTCATTGAGTACCTTCATTGTGGCTTTCTCGGCTGTTGTTTTTTGTATTATATTTACACGATCATGTTTGTGTTTTACTTATATTGCCTATTGATGCTGCCTTGTTGGTTAGAGATTAGATCATGGCGTGGATTTCTTTATGTACACCGTCCTGTTTTAATGGGATGGCAGTAGGATAAGTGTGAGGTTTGGTGCACCATAGAACCGGTTTAAACCCCCAGTAGCCTACTTTGTCACTGACCGTTCCAAGGCGGTAGCCCTATTGTCAACCCTTTTGTGATTGTGATGTCGTTTGCTTTTATTATTTGTATTGCCTTCTTGTTTGTCTGTTTACATGTTTGTTTCTGTGTTTTGTGGTTGACTGTCCTCCTTGAATGCTACTTTCCCTGTCCGATCTTTTTATATTTCTTTGAGTAAAACTGTACCACATTTTTCGAATTTAAAGCGCACAACTTCTGCTATATAAGTATTCTTTCTAATATAATGTTCACATCAATAGTGTTGAATTACTGTCATGTTCTATATGTTTGAAATTTGTCGTGCCTAAAATGCGTACATCGTTGAAAAATGTACTTGACCATATCTTATCGATTTTGGATTTTTTGGATCAAAGATGGCTGACCAATAGTCCTTAAGCAGCCCTAACATGAATTTCTTTTTCATTTCAAATTTCGGTAAAATATGGCACACAATTCTATAAAGCTAGATGTCAGCTGAGCTGCCTTATAATAATTATCTTGTCTTCCAACTACCGTAACAGTTTTAACTGTCAAAAACAAGACGTTTCCAATGTTGATTCAAGGAGCATACTTGACATATACTTACATTCGAGTATCTGTCTATTCATTGGAACTTAAACTTTAGCAAGTACCATCATACAATTTGACATCTCTACAATATTCATTGTTAATACAATTTGTAAGGAAGGTACAGAGCGATATGCTATGCAAGACTATTGCCGGTACATTCTAAGACACTCACATTTCAATCCTTGCCTATCATTCTGGCTTACCGTGTACCATTAATTGCTTGTATACAGGGTTTGTGTGATAAAGATATATGATATTGTTCCCATTATCTCGTCGTTTCAATCTTTTGATTAAATAGTATCTGATTTGTCTGACTTGACTCAATGAAACCGAGTCTGCTGCTTTATTCTCTTAATTGTGTTTGTTGCTCTCAAAGGATCACCTTTATCAGTATTTATTAACATTCACACTAGCATTCGTTTAGTGCAGTGTGGTGGCTTAAAAAAAGTCTCTCCGTGCTACGAATCAGTAGTGTTATTTTTTACTGGTCCTTTGGGACAAACGAGCCCAATATGGGTGGCTTTGAAGTAGAATACCGTTAAGCCGGTGCTAGTGGGCGTGAGAGGTGTTGCTTCTTTAAATGCTTCTCATGAACAGACTCAATCTAACCGAGTCTGCTGCTTTATTCTCTTAATTGTGTTTGTTGCTCTCAAAGGATCACCTTTATCAGTATTTATTAACATTCACACTAGCGTTCGTTTAGTGCAGTGTGGCGGCTTTAAAATGTCTCCCCGCGCTACGAATCAGTAGCGTTATTTTTTACTGGTCCTTTGGTACCAACGAGCCCAATATGGGTGATTTTGAAGTAGAATACCGCTTAAGCCGGCGCTAGGGGGCGTGAGAAGTATTGCTTCTTTCAGTACTTCTCATGAACAGACTCAATTAAACCGAGTCTGCTGCTTTATTCTCTTAATTGTGTTTGTTGCTCTCTAAGGATCACCTTTATTTATTGCATTAATTGCTGATGATATATATTTCTAGAATGTTATGAAGACTTTTAGAATGTTGAGGTAGTTTGAATTAAGCAAAAAAAAAAAAGCAAGCTGATATGATCAGTGAACTGAGTACTATGACAAATGGCTGGGGTAGGTGGACATGTATTCGGAAGAAGTGGTTTGTAGTTGTAAAATATCATACAGTTTGGTTTTTTGAATGTTTGACACCGATTTTTGTCATAGGTGTGTGCCACGTAGGCTGATCATGAGATTGACCTGGGTGGAAACCAGAATCGCATCATGACTTTCGTCAGGAAATAGCATGCTCAAGCAAAGTTTCAAAGCTGTATCTGTTATAGCTACTGAAAGAAGTGCAGCTTAACATAAAACTTAACCAAATATGCAGACGCCGATCAAGGATGACAATAAGTCGTACTTATTCCAAAAACATACTGGCTAAAAAGTGGACCTTAACGGAAAAATTAACCAATATATTAAGTTCAAAAAAGTCATAATTTTGGCAGAAAGCAGCACATAGTTGTGAAACCTGATATGCTGGGTCATGTTATGATGAAGAACAACTGTATAAAGTTTCAAATGTGTAGCTATAATAGTTACCTAATATATGGACCTATGACATAGCACCCGTTTCAAAACAGCAATTTCAATACGATCACGATCTTACGGTCAGTAATTTACCACCAACATTTTGGCCAGTCTTTTACCCCAACGTGTTTAATCACGTGCTCCTCCATATGTTACGTGCTCCTCCATATGCAGCATCAAAAAGCAAATATCTGCCTGAATAAAAAAAGCATGTCACTTGATTTACAAAACAAATACTATCACATGCAAACGAAGACTCATATTGTATTGCCCAGTTCTATAAGACAATCTGCTTCCGTTTATTGGTAAATATATAGTCGTCATTTCAGATCTTCCGGGAATCCAATTACTTTTGGTTTGTCCCAAAAGCTAACGAGCCTTTAATGTGACTTAATATTTGAATGTACAATAGTTCAATGCTTAAAATCATCAGGAAACACGGATGAAGGCACTATATTCAGTCCGAAATATTAAATACAACATGTGACTTTTGTATCAATATAATGGCAACGACATACGTGTCTTCTTATATGTTTGAGTATTACTACATAACATAAGCAAATATTTACATCGCTATTGCATTCGCTACGATGAATCTTATTAGACACGCTGCATTTAATTGTCCAATGAATGCCATTACCTTCGGAATACCTAATGATAAGCCCTTTAAGGTTTAACTTAATATAATTTTGCGCATGTGGGGTTTGTCTAAAATGTTGCCGATCGTAACGGCTGTTACATTTTACTCCATAAAAATCACCGTATAATAAACTATTTTTCGAAATAAATAGTAAATCTGGCGTATATAGAGAAGAAATCAACGCCATTTGAAAGGTAAATATTTATGTAAATATAAGGAATGAAATGCGCTCTTTTGGTTTTCATTGGGTTATGAAAAATGTTTGGATGGTTTAAAGTACGCGTGGAGTCCTTCGGACTACACACACTTTAAACCACCCAAAAAAATTTCATACCCGATTGAAAACTAAAAGAGCGCATTTCATTCCTTAAAGAAATCAGGCATGTTCTTTCCGATCATATCATATCCTAAAAAGGAAGATAAATTTTACTGTTTGTCTTTAATTATACCCAAGTTTTTGAGGAAAGAAAGCCAGGGTATTTTTAAAAGGCCTCCGTCCGTCCGTCCGTTTGTCCGTCAATTATCATATCTACTCCTATACCGCTGAACGGAATTCACCCAAAATTGGGTTATAACTTTACCATAAGACCAACATTAGTTTTGACTCCGCATCCAGGGCCCTCAGGTGGAGGCGGGGGTGAAAAAGTAAAATACTCTAACAATTTAACTACACTGTCCTTTTTCCATATGTTTGCACATAAGTCGGTATATGTAATCGTCTATGAAAGATAAACAACATATCAAACGATTTTATTATTTCGAACTCGGACGTCTGCCCGGGGGTCCAGAGTGGGTGGGGCGTGGGAATTTGGGTCATGTTTTTCGTAACTGTGTCTCAAATGAAACGTTATGATGATGGGATTACACTGTATCCATGTGTTTCCTCCCACGTCATCGGTGAGACCCGGGGTAAAGGGCAGTAAATGCACTAATAATTCAATTACAGTGTCATTTTCCAATACGTTTGCTCATTAGTTGGTATAATAGTCCTCTATGAAAGAGATACACAGCATGTCAAATTACTTATTACTTAAAATGCAGACGTCTTCCCTGGGGTTGGGGTTGGAAGGGGTGGCTGTTGGGGGTAGGAGCGGTGAGGTTAACCGGGAGTCAGTTGTTTATTCATGTCTCAAACTAATATTTTGATGAAGGGATTATAGTGTATAATAATATGTTTTTCTCCTTTATGTTTGTGTATGCGTGGTGGTGGTTGTGCTGGTGGAGTGTGTGGTGGGGAATGGAGGTTGTAAGTGGAGTCATAAGGTCAAATAAACACACAATACATTTGCAGTGTCAGTTTGAGTCACCATGCGTCAGCCTCATTGGAGTCCTATACACTGTACTTTCTGAAGCTGGAGTTTTGGACGATGATCTTTACGCAGTTCGAGAATGTAGTTACTTCAACTGTCTCAAGTATAACTTAATTTAAAAAGGTTCCTTACATGAACATTATGTATACCGAATAATATAACTACTGATTGTGAATAATTGTAATTGTATACAGTATATACGTGTCGTTTTTGTAAAAGTACTGAAATACTATGCGCATTAATACACGCGTTTTTGGACGAGGAGCTTTACGCAGTTCGAAACTGTAGTTCCTTTAACTGCCTCAATTATGTATAACTTAATTTGATAAGGTGAATGAAATACTATGCGCATTAATACAAACATAAACATTTCACGAATGGAAAGGTTCAATAGCGTAGTTACCGGATGTAGAATATCTAATTAATATTAATTCATTTTATTCGATAGTGCAGTAGAAACCCGATAAGTATCCATTCATTCAGAACCATTAATTTAAAATGTACAATCATTGACGAAAAAAAGCAATCAATTAACACACTTTGCGCACCCATTTCTAAACCAGTAAGCTAAACATTTACAGCCCATGCGTGACCTAGAGCGTGACCTAGATAATGAGCTTTACCGTCAAATTGGGAACTAAATGTCCATAAATATTGTAATTATTGTTGCTAGTACTTTGAGAAATATTATTGCATAGTATAGCATCTACTATAAATAAATACACACATTGATGAAAAGAATGTGTCAAGAAGTGCTCAATTCTACTACCAACATAATTGTTTAACGTAATCAAAGGATGCAGTTGGGTAAAGTCGTCTAGCCAATGAAAACTAATAGAATTTCGCGGGCTAATTAATATGCATGCAAGGACAGCTGAGCGTTGGTTAAAGTCGGTCAGCCAATGGAAACGAAAAAAATTTCGCGGGCTAATTAATATGCATGCAAGAGCAGCTGAGCTTCAGCAGGTCAATTGATCTGTTTTTAATTTCTTTGAACAAATGCGCGAGTGTCTGATTTATCAACAGTATTTCCGTTATGTACGGCAGTCAGATAACATAACCATGCTTTCCTGGGTTGAACCAATAAGACATAGATTCCTCACAAGTACCTGACAACGCATGTCATGTATCAGCGGTGAGCGATATACTTAAATATTAAAACAAATAATTCACTCGGGTACTGCAGTACAAAAACATCTCATGTTCTAACCAGCTACCAGGGGCGTACCTGGAGTGTTTTCTGTATACGCACGGTGGGGTGTAAGGGGTGTGTCCCCCTCCCGCTGGTGGACCCAAAATAAGTAGTTTTGAGCGACTAAGAAACGTATTTTGAAGCTATTTTAATTCTCCAGAGTCATTCTTTTTTCTTTGATTTATTGAATATTTACCGGGGTTGGACGGGTTAGTCTTCCTTTTACCCTAAGCTTCATTCGGCTTCACTTTTAATTGCATTTTTTTTGCATATTTAGCTTTTTCATTTTTCCGACACCCAACTCTGAATTATACACACGGGCGTAACGGAGTATGTCCTGGTACGCCCCTGGCTACATTTAATTTTAATACGCCACACCTACAAACTGTTAACATAACCTTTAACCTCGACAAGAAGACAGACACTGTTATTGGCGACTTTCAGGACCTTCAGTCCTTTGATTCTATTTGATTTTGTTTTACACTTTGCAAATATACAAGTATACTCCCAATATATAATATTTGCGACTGCGCGAAGTCGAATTCGTTCTAGCCTTGTCTTGTTTTGCACTGCACGTTTTAGTTTTGTGTTGATCTGGCTTCTACCAAGTCAATGCTTTCTTACATTGTGACTTTCTTGCCTTTTATTAATTATATTTAAGAAACTATATATTATCTCGGAGGTCAAGGTAATCAGGCTGCTATGTTTACAGGTTGTTCTATTGGGCGCCCCCGTATGCAAAGTTCTGCGCGAAACACTATGTTTAAATACATTAGTAGTCACGTGACAAACAATCAAGTCATTGCTTATGTCATATAGCTTGCGCTGTATGACGTCAAACGTTCTCAGCTTGTTCTAGGTGCTTATTAATGTTATGTATACTGATGCATATGATGGGTTTATATCGGGGGTGTGCAAGGTTTGGGAGCATGGCAAGTTTGTTGTAATTAGCATTTCATTAAATTTACCTTTGAGTTTGCCTTCTTGACGTTTATTTACCAAGTCATGTCATGTAAGGTGGCTCTTCCAACGGATGAAATACACGCGGGGAGTTAATGGAACAGCTGTATTTTATCGTAGAATAACATACAGTTGTCTCTCTTCTTCGTGTATATGAAGGACTACGGAGGTCGTGTTAGAATCATATTTACCTGATCATGTTTAAATTTTACTAATGTTGATATACTGTCATAGGATATAACCTGATGAGGTTGTGGGGAGGGGAGAAGATTTTCATATTTACCCTGTGCTATTTAACTGGGATTCCAATAATAGTGTTTGGTGCGCATGGTTTAAACACTAGCCGCATTCATTTTTGTCACTGACCTTTCCAATGCGGTACCTCGTAGTCAACGGCTTTATGTTGTGGGATAGTGGAATGATATACTGAATTCCGAACACAAGTTGTTTTAATAAATAACTCGTCCTGCCTTTTTAAATACATTGAACAATGAAAGACTGTGACAGTTCGATACTGTAGATGTGGCACATGTTCCCATGCAGGCATGAAACTTGCACCAGGAACGCACTGATTTTTAGTAAATTAAAATGTTGCAATAAGTTGGATATATAATATTTGGTTTATTTGGCTTGGGGAATTAATACACTATTATCTAATAAGTAGAATGACTGACAATTGGTACAAACAAAAGCCACATGTTCTCGTAGGTTGGAATTCAGAAATGTCACGGATTTCGTATAAATATTAAGGTAACAGAGCCCAGAGTAGATCGGTTGAGGGTATATCAGTTCAGTCAGGATCAGGGCATCATAGTGTGTCAGACTACATCAGAGCTAAGCCATGTTGTAAATATGCTTATTAAACATGTTATTTAAATGGAATAATCGTTATTATTTAAAGTACACAATGTAAAGTAATAATTAAAGCCGCCACTACATTAGTGTCGACTACGTAACATCTATGTATCCTTTGTAGTGTTCGTTTGTTTTGAACGTGTTTCAGTCGGCTGCATTCGCTGGTTGCTTAAATGCCTTATCAAAACATTCATTGCAATAAATAGACATTGCCTTTTAGTTTCAAGCTAGATATGCTTTATTTTCATTTCCTCAGCTATAAGATACCGAGGCGCCATGAGTATAGTGAAACGAGCGATATTGATATGAAGTGACAAGAACATTGCATTTGGAACCAATTAATAACGTTGTGAATAATGAGACAGTTTTATGAAATAATGAATTGCAAAGTCAATAATACAAAGAGAATATACTTAATTTCAATGTTACACATTGATGAGGTCTTCATTTATATCTGTAATTGCCATCACGTTAAAACACAGACCTTATATGATGTGCTGTTACTAAATGGGGCAAATATGTTTCTTTGGTATTAATTAACAATAGTCTTGAATTGTCCATATCACATTTGAGTTTTTCTATTACGGGAATCATTTTTACATCGGTTTATGATATCTGGTCAAAATACTAATCAATGCCGTAAATGTACGGTTGTCAATCGGAAAGCTGGAATACGTTAATATATATTATATTCGTCGCTTAGCATATTCGGAATCTGGATTCACTTCAAGGTAGTAATACAATACATGTATAGTTTTCGATCCAGAAAACATAAAACATATTATTAAAATAATTGGACAGGGTGAGGATCGAACGCTTTCGAACCTTCAGATCGCTCTATTTGTATGTGATTATGCGACTCTTCGCCACCGAGGTGCTGCAATTGCACATTGCTCATTTGTTTATTTTAGTGTTTTTCCTTTATAGTAGTAATTTCTTTGAATAAACCTCCCAGTGTGTTTAGAATAGTCACATATTATTTTATCATAACAACATGACAACTCATGTTTACATGTCAATGTGTTTTATCATCGTTTGAAGACGCCAAAGGAATAAAATGACTGCCCTTTGAAAAATACAATTATGTTTATTGCCTAGTTTAATTCCATACGAGGCTTTGATGGAACTTATACTGGAAAGTTTAACATGTATATATAGTTCACATATATTTCCGTTTAGGCGTGATATATCCAAAATTAAAACGTAATACTTTTAGAATTTAAGGTAAATTGTGACAGACCTACGTATATATGTAACACAGGGCTATACAGAGAAATATCCGTGTACCTCTTTTAATCTGATCAATATTTTTATGTATTTTCATCAAAACCTGTTGTTTTGCGTTAACATTGTGTAGGGTGCGGTGCGTACATTGTTGTGCAATTCATGTCAACAACACTTGATCAGCCAACTGCTATAAGGATGTTACACCAAGTTATACGTCTAGCCATAATAACCATTAAATTATTTCAGAGAATGTTAACATACGTTAACAATTCGCCGCAGGTCATGCAAAAGAAGCTAGACTCGTCATCGAGTACCATTAGGGTAGCTGGTACGTGTTAGTACGGTCCGGATGTTTGTTTATTATTTTTAACTTATAAGAAGAATATCGCTTAAGTCGGTACTATGAGGCGTGAGAGGTGTAGCACGTTACATTACTCCTCATGAACAGACGCAATAAAACCGAGTTTGTTGCTTCCAAGGGATCCCCCTTTCAGTATTTATTCATCTTCTGTTGAATGATATACTTAATTTAAGAAATATTCTACGAAACCGAACATCGCAACCTGATTGCAATAGAAACATGATTTACAAACTTCCTAAGATAATGATCACTTCCATACATTTTTTAATCAATATTGTCAGGAAATCAATAATATATAAAAAGTGGTCAATTATATTGCTAAGTATTGTGAGTCGATTAGTAAACCCAGACTTACAGTTTATCACTATAATAATCTTTCATGGGTATTCGGTAAAGATGGGGAATTCAAACACGAGGTATACTTGTTAAACAGCTATACCGAGGGTTGGAATTCCCTCTCTGAACCGGAAACCCATGATTGATTCTTTTTATTGCATATCATTGGCATTTTGTGCGTTGACGTCTTCAATTACTAACGTTTTGAATGTTTTTTTACATAATGACGTCACGTCATTTTTGATGCGCGTGACTTTTATCCTCCCCTATGTGTAAGAGCAGGCTTTACATCACCCATGTTAACGCGGATAACCTTATCCTGTATGCAAGAAATAGAGTTTACTTTTTCGACTTTCTCGATTGCAACTGTTACACCCAACTGGTGACATTGACTTGACTATAGTATTTAAGGGAAAAACGTCCAATTTAAGGTTTTTATTAAAGTTTGTTTTAAGGTTCATATCTACAAAACACGTCAAAGGTTTCATAGTAACTCGGTAGGGCAATTGATAAGGATGTGACCTAATTTTCAGCAAAATGACAAACTAACGTAGTGAAGAGTTTTTGGTTAACGTGTTTTGAAAGCGTTATATCTCCACGACCGTCAACTGATGTAAGTCATAATCCACCTATTATGCTCCACCCTACCTTTACTCTATCGTCGGTTTTAAAGAAACACGTTTTTAATTAATATAATCAAGGGTATGTTCACTTTGACCTACTCAGTTACAAACCCTACTATTACAAAGGCTCTGATGAATAACTAAGAACCAAGTAGGTGATACCTTTTATGTGTACCTTGTGTATGGCATACTGATCAAGAGAAAGAGAAAAGGACAGATAAACATGAATTACAACCTGGGAGCTTATTTATAGCTGGTTTACTATTAGAGCCATTAAAACGTACACATGAGGGCTAACAAGTTCTCAAACTTGCAAGTTGTTTTTAACTTGACATACAGCTTAGTAGTATACAATTATTTAATTCCTTAGAGGTCACTGGTTAGAACTGTTTATCAGAGGGAGTGATTACTGACCCGAGAAGGGTAATAGTAATCAGTTGACTCCTAAGGCATTAAATAATTGTTTTATTATATATCATAGAATATAACAGTTTTGATTTTTTAAGTACTAATAAAATTAAAATTTGGAGTGTGAGCCGTGTAAACAATGTATTTGCTTCCTTTGTTCATTTAAAGAAGCGCGTCACTGACACAGATCGACTTTTGTACGGTCACGTGACGCCTCGTCACTGACACATATCGACTATAGTACGGTCACATGACACGTCATTGACACATATCTACTATTGTACGGTCACGTGACGCTGCGTCACTGACCCAGATCGACTATTGCACGGTCACGTGACGGTGCGTCACTGACACAGTTCGACTATTGCATGGTCACGTGACGCTTTGCTGTTAAAAAAAGCGCGTCAATGACAAAGACGTACTATTGCACGCTAAATTCTCTGTTGCACGGTCACGTGGTGAACTATTGAACGGTTGGCATATTTCCAATAAAAATGGTGAAAACTATTTAATCACAAGTGACTGCTTCTAGACCATTGAAAAACGCTTATATTTTATGATACATAATCATTACGTGGCACGGCTTATTTCGTTTAAGCATTAAAGATTAGCCGTGGGCGGAGCTTATTAAGTTTTATCGATACAGGTAATTTGTGGGCGGAGCTTATCGGACGTCTACTAAAAGATCGACAATTGTCTCGGTATTAAATTACAAACTGAATTAAAACAAGATATACATGTAGTGAAAAAGAAGGAAGCCTCAATCATTTTGTAAGCGGCATTTAATAATTATAAACTATCATCGGCGTACACTGATTATACTATATTGTTTAAAATTAAATGCGCAACGCAAACAATTAATCCCATTCGCAACTAATACATTATGTATACTTCTTCTTTTTCATACATGTACTGTTCGTTGCGAATGTACATGAAACGCCGTTAAATTATTTATTTAAAATATCAGTCCAGACAAATCAGAGAAAACATGTCAGACACATGCTTTTGCCACCAATACATGTCATGTTATGCCGATTTGTTTAATGGTATGAATTGAAGTTGTCATAATATTACTGGTGATTAAAGTCAGAAAAAAATGAAATAAACAGGCATTTTGGTATTTTTAAAAAACTGTCAAACAATATACAACTGTGTGTTGAATTTATTCTTTCACTCCATTGCTCCGTATAAAGCTAGAACAATTAAACAAATCGGTAAACGTGTGAAACTCAAGACGATGCATGTAGTGCCTGCATACTAACATGCTGAAAAGCGTGTTTCTCACATGTGTCAAGGCCCTCCTCGGGTAATTACAAATCCGTTTTAAACTTATAGCCAGTATATATTACAACTGTATCTTTCTTTTTTTTTTAACAAACTGGGTCCCACTAGTTGCATGCCTTTTCCGTATGTTTTCTGACAGATAATACACATTTTCTAGTTTGTGGGATTGAATTGTGACATAAAAGAAACAGTAAAGAACACGAAAGAATGAAAGAGTTCCGATATGGAGAAACGCATTTAGTGTGATATTTCAAACAAACGTGTGTTCAATAAAGGAATCTCCAAACTCGACAACAATTATACTGAAAACGATGCCATTATAGGTGCATCAGTCTATTGTAATCAATGGAGTATATTCATAATATGGATAAAGTTGTTGGTGATGGTGTGTGTGTATGGGTGGGTGGGGGGTGGGAGGGGGAGGGTTCTTATCTGCATGCGTGTCATTGGACATTCACTTAAATCCGCGGCATTCTGTTTATGAAACATTTAAGTAATGATATATTGTTTTATTGAGTTTCCCGGAATGCGTCTGATTTATAATTTGATAACAAAAACATCCGTAAATAATAATTTTATATGGGATGAGACATGCCGCTTTTATAGGTATATAATGAAGCAATAACTGTTAATACAGTGTAGGTAAAAAATGTTAATACAGTGTAGGTAAAAACTGTTACTGAAACCTTATATCTCTCGGTTGAAAATGGTAAAATAATTAGCAAAATCTATGACAAGAGAGATGATTTTAATTTTGACATTGTTAATTATCCCCACTTGGATGGGGATGTTCCCCGAGCAACTTCTTATGGGGTATATGTGTCTCAACTTATTCGTTTTTCTAGAGCTTGTACTCGAGTTGAGGACTTTAATATTCGTAATATTTGTATAACTAAAATGTTACTCAATCAGGGTTACCGTTACCATAAACTTCGTAAAACCTTTGCAACATTTTATTATCGTAACCCTGATCTTCTTTCCAAATATAAAAGTAATTTAAGGACTCTTCTGCGACAAGGACTATCACAACCTGACTTCTATGGTGATGTGATTTATAAACTTCGTAAGATTCTAGGTCATGATCACTTTCATACTATCTTTGTTAAACTTGTTAAAAAGTTTATCAAAAGAGGTTATGACCCTATCATTTTGCAACGTACTGCATGCTGGGTGGTGGACCCTTTTACAGTTCGCCACTATGCTTTCCTCTTTAATTGTACGATGACCGGACAGGCTGTGGACCCTTTGATGACGCCTACCTAAAGCCCATCGGGACGGTGGCGTTTGATGTTTGTCCATGATCTTTCTTGTCGTGCCCTTAATGGTTTATTCTCTTACTGCTCTGGCTTCTGCAAAGTCATTGAGTACCTTCATTGTGGCTTTCTAGGCTATTTTTTTTTTGTATTATATTTACACGAGCATATTTGTGTTTTACTTATATTGCCTATTGATGCTGCCTTGTTGGTTAGAGATTAGATCATGGCGGGGATTTCTTTATTTACACTGTCCTGTTTTAATGGGATGACAGTAGGGTAAGTGTGAGGTTTGGTGCACCCTAGAACCGGTTTAAACCCCCAGTGGCCTACTTTGCCACTGACCGTTCCAAGGCGGTAGCCCTATTGTCAACCCTTTTGTGTTTGTGATGTCGTTTGCATTTATTATTGCTTTTGCCTTCTTGTTTGTATGTTTGCGTGTTTGTTTCTGTGTTTTGTGTTTTACTGTCCTCCTTGAATGCTACTTTCCCTGTCCGATATTTTTATAATTTTTTTATACATTTGACGAGCATCTGACGAGCATCTCTTTCCTTGTGTGAACGTCTCCATGGCCGAATGGTAAACGACGTTGCGTTGTAAACCATAGCCTCGCATCGCTGCGGGTTCGAATCCCACTGAGAGCTCGACTTGTAAGTGAGGAAGTGTCGATTCTTACGGATGGCAGGAGGTGTACAGTACTGGTTCTACTCAGGTAAAGTGGGTGGTCTATACTATATATATTCTAAAAGAAGCACAATAATCTTATTATACAAAATATATTACTATGTGCATATTTATTTAACTTCAAATAACTCATGAAAGGTAGAAATGATTAAAATTAATCACGTCACATTCAACAGTAACAGTCCCATTATTGCGGACGAGTGCATAGTACGTGTGTGAAATTGATAAATATTAACTGTACACATCTTTAAATAAGGTAAATAGTTGATTCAAATTATTAAAGAGTCTCATCTGTTGATGTTTATTTTCCATCTTTGATTAAAACTGAATAGCTGATGTCAGATCATTAAAGACCGTCTTACAGTGGGGAAGAGGCCAGACATAGATCACGAAATTGAAATTCAAATCAGCAGACAGTATCGTTGAATATGTTGTTTTGGAGTGAATAACAGATTTTATCTTATCGAGAAACGTGAAAACTTTATATTTTCACGAATGCGAAGCATGAGTGTAAATATTGCAGATTGATCACTTCGAGATGAAATACAATCTGTTATTTACGACAAAACAACAAGTTTTCTTTTTATTTGATGTTTTATAATCAAAGTGTACTGCAGTATGCAGAAAACTTAATAAAAAATTGACGACGTCATTGGCTTAGTATGATAAAATTGATGTTTTTAATTCCCCATATCTTCTAAACTACTAAACCGATTTCAATAATCCACGACTCATTTTTTTATAAAGTTATTTCTAATCCAATGATATAACCTTAATAGCAACTTTCGGAAAAAAATAGTTTTTGAAAAAAACAAGTAGTTCCGGCAGTGAAAAAATAAAATGCAAATCAGCAGACAGTATCCTTGAATACTCGTATAAATTCAAATTAGGAATACAAATTCATATATCATTTTTAAATGAGAAAACCTCTAGTATTACCTTGCAATATGGAGTCTCCTTCGAAAACCCCGTTCGGTCCTGGGCCAGACCCTCTCGTGTTTGGGTATGGCCGCCTGTGCGTAGGCGTCCAAGACTAGAGGCGTACAAACTTACAGCCTGGGAGGAGGTGGGGTGTCGGCGGCAGTTTTCAGAACCCCCAACATTGTGTTTGCTCGACAGCCAGCAACGGGCCCCAAAGGAGGGAATTCGGTGGTCTTCGAGCCAGAAATCCCAGTTTTGGTGTTGGCCACCAAATTCGAAGGTCTCCAGAGTCGCAGATACCCAGAGGTGGCAACGATTCATCCCAATCGTATGGCCCATGAATGCCTTTCTCTTCGGCTTATTCCCAGGCATCATTGTCCCCGTGTTTTAAGACCACTTGTCACTTTTTCAAATTTTCTGATCGTGTGAAGTCGATAATTTTTTAAACTTGTTAAAAAGTTTATCAAAAGAGGTTATGACCCTATAATTTTGCAACGTACTGCATGCTTGGTGGTAGAGCCTTTTACAGTTCGCCACTATGCTTTCCTCTTTAATTGTACGATGACCGGACAGGCTGTAGACCCTATGATGACGCCTACCTAAGGCCCATTGGGACGGTGGCGTTTGATGTTTGTCCATGATCTTTCTTGTCGTGCCCTTAATGGTTTATTCTCTTACTGCTCTGGTTTCTGCAAAGTCATTGAGTACCTTCATTGTGGCTTTCTAGGCTATTGTTTTTTTTGTATTATATTTACACGAGCATATTTGTGTTTTACTTATATTGCCTATTGATGCTGCCTTGTTGGTTAGAGATTAGATCATGGCGGGGATTTCTTTATTTACACTGTCCTGTTTCAATGGGATGACAGTAGGGTAAGTGTGAGGTTTGGTGCACCCTAGAACCGGTTTAAACCCCCAGTGGCCTACTTTGCCACTGACCGTTCCAAGGCGGAAGCCCTTATGTCAACCCTTTTGTGTTTGTGATGTCGTTTGCATTTGTTATTGCTTTAGCCTTCTTGTTTGTCTGTTTGCGTGTTTGTTTCTTATTTTTGTGGTTTACTGTCTTCCTTGAATGCTACTTTCCCTGTCCGATCTTTTTCTATTTCTTTTCATTATTTTGAAGCTAAAAAATACAACGTGCTTTTCGTTGGCTTCTAATCTACATGAGAAATTATATATTTCTCGCTTCTTTGAAGTTGTTGATCATAATTTGTTTTGGCGTGATTGCGAAGGGAATTCTACGTTGATATTCTCTTTGTCATCTCTCATTCGGATCCACTGGATGGTTAGTTTATGAATGCACGAAACCACTTTCACCAATCCAGGAGGTCACTGAAATTGCCGAACATGTTTCTGCTTTTTCGACATGGAAGATCGTCCAAAAAATGTTGACTACTGGAGTGTCCCTACCTGGCCATGGTGGGAACTTGGTCAGGCAATATCTCGATAACAAGAGTTTTCTAGTTAGTGCCGGAAAATCCTTTTTTCTCGAGATACGGCCAAACTAAGCTCCCATCATGGTAAGGTATCCAGCTCTAACTGTAAATCCCCATCACATAGTCAACACTTGCCAATGCATTCCACGTGGTGACCGTTGTAGGCGGTGAACTACTCAGCAAATAAAAAGATAATGCACTGTTGCTATATACACAATATGGCCGTTAGCAACACGTGTTGATGAATGATTTGCGGTGCGTGCTTTTTATTTACAATACATATGAAGATTTTATCACTGGTTTTATTTAAATAAACTATTGTTGGAGCAATCGGCTAAATGACATTGCAAAACTTTGATGATAACTTTGATCTTGCAAACTTTTGGCGGGAATCTAAGTAAAGCCATGCTAGTATGACTAACCGATACGGAAACCTAGATACATTCGGGATATGCTGCAAAGAAGTGATCGAGAGATGTTGCGAATGGTCTTTGATTCTGCTGTCGACGTCAGTGCCCGCATGTTTGTAGCCTGCACGTGATTTCCAGGCGTTCTGAAAATTAAGAATAATGCACCTATCGCAATGTTAGCGATTTTCCCGAAGGAACTATCGCACTATCGCACTATCGCAATGTGTCCGAAACCTTTAGCAAAATCCTATCTGAAAAGAGAGGCGACGTGAAAAGGAAATTAGTTGATTTTGTGAGTTGTTTGCGCGCCGAATGCGCTGTGGTTTCGGAAGTGCTCTGGAGTTGTCCAGGATAGCAAATGTGAAAATTATCTATCGCAGATTTTGCAATAGGCTCCATTGTTCACCTTGTTGAACCCTTTCTCCGAAAAGTTTTACATTATCGGTCGATAAAAATATTATTACGTTATCTAGAATTATTCGGAAGGGCGCATATGGGGAAATGGGATATGCGGAATTCAATTGTCTCATGTAAAGCGTGTTTTATGTGTTTGCCTGCCAGCTGTTTTTCCGCGCCGCACCCCACACCACCTCCCCACCCCATTCTTATTTTGTTCGATTCTAGTCCCCCACCCCCACCATTCTTTAAATAAACTATTTTGTTCGATTATGGTTCGTTTGTAACTCCTTATCTGTTTTGGTTTTATATAATAAACCCCACCCCCATTCTCTAAATAAACTATTTTCTTCGATTATGGTACGTCTGTAACTCCTTTTATCACATGGAACTGCTTGTATTCCGTATAATATACCCATTACGTATTTCCTTATATTAACCATGTGTAATACAAGGCGACCGAATCAGTCGGTCGTTGAAGTGCAGTGTCAAGACGTTCGTCTAGTCAATGTCCCGGAACACCCGTTTAGTCCCTGGAGTCCGTGGATATAGCACTGAATCGGCGATGTTGTGAGGGTAAAAGTCCGCCGTATGTAGATTCACCACAAGCAATAATGTGTAGTTTCTTGTCGTTTTTGAGCCATGTGATAAAAAGTATCTAACACTCGTTGTCATTTCATACAAAGTTTTAATAAACTCGTCCAGGAATTTGTTATTAAGCTCGCCGGGGGCTCGCTTAATAACAAATTCCTGAACTCGTTTAATAAAATTTGTATGAAATGACAACTCATGTCATATCCTCTATATCTGTTTTGGTTTTATATAATAAAGAACACAAATCAATGACAATCCCCCCACCCCCTATTCTTTAAATAAACTATGTTGTTCGATTATGCTACGTTTATATCTGTTTTGGTTTTATATAATAAAGGACACAAATCAATGACAATCAATATTCGATCTTCTCCGACGTCACTCCATTACAATTTACATTGACCAGGTGTCACAGTAACTGGCAAAAACATGTTTACTCAATTTTCATTGAAACTGTAAATTTTGAAAAATATTTGTCCAATACGCCAGATTTAGGTAATGTGACCGGGCCGAAAATGCATATCCATATTGGCCCGGTCACCTGACCGTTTATGATATGGCTCAGTTCTCGAGAGCTTATTGTAGGGTAATTTTGTGCATATTGCGGGCCAAAAGTGCGTATATATATATGATAAATATATATATATTACACACAAGGTATATAAACAGATAGTCACGTATGGCGCCTCATACTATTACAACGACCCGCTCCATCATATGCATGAACAAGTTAAGATAATGCCATTTACTCTAATTTAGCACGCTAAACAGTGAACGTATAACAGAACAATGGCGCAGGATTTGTGAAGAATAAATTATGACGTCACAAAGAAGGCGGGTCTTATGTTTTCGAAAAGGAGCGGCGTTCGTACTAATTGATATTTTTACGTCTTACACACATATTTAACCCCGCAAAAATATACAAACGATATATTATGCATATCAAATCAAATATATTTCGATAAAATCAAAGGTTGGGGCCACTGAAGGAAGATTTAGTAGATTAAAATGAAGACCCCAAGGTACCCCGTTTCGCCATATAAGCCAAGATGCGACCTTGGGGTCTTGAAGATAAAGCGGCGTCCACGTAAATAACAAAGACTAGTTCAGAGCTAACTAATTGACGAAAATGAAGTATTACGACAACGTAACAGTTATCAATAAAGTAAAATATTGATAAAAGCTGAGTGAGCGCAATTTCGAGCTACATCACAGGCATACTGTTAAGCTTTTGAAGTTAGAGGATACATATTAGCTTGGCAAATACCCTCTATTACCCAGCTTACATGCTCAACTAAATATCAATAGCAAACATGCCTTAAATAATTTCAGAGTATTTTTAACGCCTGTTACAGCGTAACTGTTTACATATTTCAAAATAATATTCAGTAACTCATTTAGATATCAAGTTTAGATTAATTAATTATTTTGGTATTGATGACATTACACGATATTAGTAATTTGCTGGACAACTGTGTTTGTTATGTAAATATAATATTTACGTGTGCGTGTAACATTGTGTGCTGAAATTGAAACTTCTTTTTTAGAC
Source organism: Cyrtodaria siliqua (assembly GCA_037043455.1). NCBI lineage: Eukaryota > Metazoa > Mollusca > Bivalvia > Adapedonta > Hiatellidae > Cyrtodaria > Cyrtodaria siliqua. The sequence goes on along the minus strand of JAWPHD010003048.1, from coordinate 53,966 downwards.
AAATGCGGCAGTTTAATTATGCATAAGTTGTCAATGAATTTGCAATTATTGTTAACAATTCACATTGCAACAAAACACATCTAGAGAAATGCTCGTTTGTCCGATAAAAACATGATAGGTTTAGTATGGTTAATTTCGATAATATATTGACAACTTCAAATTAATTTACAATTATTTAACAATATGCTCTCTGTGAGTGTTTTTGCAGTAGACAAAATCAATCCCAAAATGTATTGTCTCAGCCACTAGGATTAGTGATTCTTGATTTAAGATGAAAAGCGATCAATGGAATTGGCACCCATGGATGCAGAACGTTTACTAGGGCGAGTGTGGTGATTAACGCGACACTGTAGCATATAACAAGATACAAATGTCAATAAGCTGGAAGCGAAAACCTAAATTTCGCTGTTTCATATTACTAAGACGTTGTATTAGGTTCTGTCTTTATTTATTTAACCCACATTTTATTCAAATATTGAATGGAATTGGACAACATGGCATGCTTACGTAATATGTCTTCTGTAAACAATATTAAAAAACACATTTGCATCGATTATGGCATGTAACACTGCAATACAGTTTGCTGTATACTGTTGAAATAGTTTAGTATATTGACCCATTTATTGCATCTGAACATTTTGTAATCAGAAAGAAATTGAAGTGTGAAAAACAATTCTTGAAACCGATGCTATCTAACATTCTCAAATTTCAAAATGTGCATATTTCACTACCGCTCATGAACAGTCTCAATCAAACCGAGACTACAATATTTCGTGTGTGTCGTGCTCCCAATATAGTGACTTTGAAGTAAAATATCACTTAAGCCTGTGTTAAGGCTCGAGAGAGTTAGTGCTTCCTACATTACCTCTCACGAACAGACTCTGAGTATGCTACTTTATTCTCTTGGGTGTAGTTGTTTGAAAATAATCTCCCCTATCTGTATTTATTTACAGGACAACCTCAGTGGGACCTCAGTGGGAGTTCTGATTGATTAATTAAATTGGTCTCTTCTGAATGACCGTAGACTTGGATCCGATTTATCATGTCTACAGAGGCAAACATATACTGTCGTAATGTATTCAGCAAGCGTTCATTTTCCTCCGGATTCACCGACATACTTCTAACATAAAGACCTAGAATATTTGACCTAGACACAAATCTCGTTTCATATGCTTTGATTGGATATGTTCAGACTGGCAAAGCCTCAACGAATTATTTTACCTATACAGCACTCTTTGTTTCTAATTGTAGTTCCTGCACCAATACAAACATCTCCAGACATTTAACTTCTTGCCTTAATGTCGCTAAAGACCACTTAGACTATATTGCGCTAAAGCTTATTACAACTCTTTTATTGATATATTTTGGTCAATTAGAATTTCGTGAGACGTTCTTGATACATTGAACGTCAGGTTTTATCTATGAGTACGTATGATTTTTCGACACTATATACAACCTCCCGCAGACAGACTGGATGATTTCATTCTGGAGGCTTTCGCTAGATAAAACACTAGCTTATTGGCATGTAACAATAATAAAGCGTTATTTTTACTAACGGCAGTTTAGACAATTACAAGAAGGTTGTGAAGCACTTATTTTCCAATTATATGTTTTCGTCAGGTGTGGAACTACCGTTTATAGGTAACATGTTAGTATCCCTATGAGTACGAATTGTGCAATTCTTGTTGCAGATTTGTTCTTGTAGTTCTATGAACGAGATTTGATGTTGAGTATTACACCAGATGCTCTGGCAGATGTAACTGAAGTCTTTAATGACACCTCTCGATATCTGGGTGACATATTGAATATTGACAATCCTTTATTTTCTACTATGGTTAATATTATCTATCCTATGGAACTTCAACTCAGCAAAGCTAACATTTCTGATATTGTCGTTTCTTCTTTTGATTTACATCTCTTTATTAAAAATGGTGAAATAACTAGTAACATCTAAGACAAGAGATCTGATTTTAATTTTGATATTGTTATCCCCACTTAGATGGGGATGTTTCCGGACTTACTTCTTGTCGGGTCTGTATTTCTCAGTGTATTCGTTTTTTTAGAGCTTGTAGTCGTGTTGAGGACTTGAACGTTCGCAATGCTTGTATAACTAACAAGCCACTCCGGCAGGGCTACCGTTTCCATAAACTGCAAAAATCAATTGCAAAATGATGATATTGTAACTCTGATCTACTTTTACAATTGTAAAGTAATTTAGCGACAGGCGTTATCACAACCTGACTTTTATGACGATGTGATTTACAAACTTATATCAAATATCAAAAGAGGTTATGACCCTATTACTTTGTAACGCACTGCATGTTTAATGGTTGAGCCATTTACAGTTCGCCATTATGCTTTCCTCTTTGATTGTGCGATGACTGGATTGTTAACTCTATGATGACACCTACTTAATTCCCGAGAGGGCGGTAACGTTTGATTTGTGTCTTTATTTTTGTCTTGACACCATTTATGGTTTATTCCATTTTGCTCTGGCTTTTCCGGCGTATTTGCCTTGCGGCTTTCTGGGCCTTTATATGTGTATATTCATATATACTTGATCATATTTGTGTTTCCTGTAATGTTGTCCCTAAAGGCTCAACTTTCCTGTTCGTCTGTTATGTCTACTTATATATACATCAACATGTATCTTATGATACCAGTTGGTGATGTAGAAATAATGAAATGAAATGGGGAAGTACGTTCTATTAGCTGATTGTGTTTAAACTTCGTCATAGCAATACCTCTATGCTATTTAAGACAATACGTTCTTAATATTACTACAAAAATCGAACAGGAAAAGCAGCATTCAATGACGAAAGTCAACCACAAATACACACAGAAACAAAGAACAACGTTAAAGATGAATAAAAGGCCAAATAAGACATCGCAAACATAAAAGGGTTAACAATAGGGCTACCGCCTTGGAACGTTCAGTGGTAAAAAAAGGCCGCTGGGGTTAAAACCAGGCTCTAGTGTGCATCAAACCTCACACTTACCCTAATTCATCCCAGTATAAAATGGACAGTGTAAATAAAGAAATCCCCGCCATTAACTATTCTCTAACCAACAAGGCAGTATTAATAGGCAATATAAATGCGCGTATATATATAAATAAAAAAACAGTAGGCTAGAAATCCACAAAAAGGCACGCAATGACTTGACAGAATTCAGAGCAACACGGGAACAAACCATTGAGGGCACGGCAAGACAAGATTGTAGACAAACATCAAACGTCACCGTCCTTTTTGGGCTGTTAAGTAGACGTCATCATAAGGTCCACAGCCTGATCGGTCATCGTACACTCAAAGAGGAAAGTTTAGTGGCGAACTGTAAATGGGTCCACTACCAAGCATGCAGTGCGTTGCAACATGATAGGGTCATAACTTCTTTTGATAAATCGTTTAACAAGATTCACAAAGATCGTATGAAAGTGATTATGAACAAGGATCTTACGAAGTTTGTAAATCACGTCACCATAGCAGTCAGCTTGTGATAGTCCTTGTCGCAGAAGAGTTCTCAAATTACTTTTATATTTGGAAAGAAGATCAGAGTTACGATAAAATAAACGGTAGCCCTGATGGAGTAACTTTTTAGTTATACAAAGATTACGAATATTAAAGTCCTCAACTCGAGTACGAGCTCTAGAAAAACGAATAAGTTGCGACACATAGACCTCATAAAAAGTTGCTCAGTAACTGTAAACATAACATATTATGCTGTCAAAAGATACCATATGTGTTATGAACTTGACCTTGTTAAATGTTATTGCCTGTGTTACTGAGACTTGAACAAGTAGAGATATGGTCGCTATACTTTTAAATTAGTATTATACCTCACGTTACACTTCTGAATGAAACCTTTTACACTGTTTCCCAATTATGAGCTGAGTGGTCAACATTTATTACTTTTTTATTATTGGGACTTCCTAACAACTGTAATGATAGATATAGTTTTTGTCCTTGCTGAATACGCTCTGCCTCACATATGAAAATCGTCCAGAGCTTTTTAAAATATTGTTGAAGTTATGTCGGTCATAAAGGCTTTGCTTTTACCAAACGACAATTGAAAACTATGGCGAATATATTCGAAGCAATATCAGAAAGCAATTTTGACAGCCTTGACTAAACTATATATCAACATACATATATTTTTTTGGGCGATGTGTGTTTTAGTTGTTTTAGCATTATTGGATGCCAGATTCCTACGCTTTGTCTTCCTCTATCATTACTAATAAAATATGTGCCCCGGGTGAGGATCGAACTCACGACCTTCAGATCGCTCTTTTGGTTTGATTATGAGACTGACGCGCTACCTACTGCGCTACCGAGGCGTTATGAACACACAACTGACATATGCTGTACATGTATCTGACAGTTATTATCAAAAGGTTGTTAACATAGTATGATATCATAAAAAGCATATTTAACCATGTAAACACTTGTTTACATGTATATAAACATCTATATTACAGTAATTAAATCACGGTTTTCTGAAAAGTACAATACAGGTAGATGACTTTGTTTATTCGAATACTTCTGATATAACTTACATTGTGCAGTTTGTTTACCGTTATTGCACCTGGTTATTACACGCAATTGCATTATTCGGTTAGTAACTTTTCTGTTATAATGTAATTTTAGAAATTAAAGGCTCAGGGATGTCTTTAACTACGCTGTCCTATGTTTTTGTTTGAAGACAATAGGTATAAATGAAATGATTGGTGCATTGAGTGAGGTGTAGACCCGGGTTTACGCCACAAGCCCAAGGGCTATATATTTGGCACTCACGGTTTCAAGGATGTACCTCTGTTGTTAACACGGTTGCGTGTTTGAGGTCTCATACTTTAATTTAAATATATACTTATATGTATAAGTACGTATGGATGTAAAGTGTGTTTTGTGATGTTTGCATTCTGTGGATTCTGCACTTCCTGTTTGACATTTTTATCTACGTATTTCTATTAAAAAGCACGTTGTTTGACTCACTCAATTAAGACTTGTATTGATTAATGATCAGTGTTTGGAAGTCCGAACTTGCAATAATCCATCCAGATATTATATTTTGTCTGGATGTTGACTTTATTGTTAAAGATTTTATTTTGATAAGATGTACTTTTATTTACATTGCCTTGTCAATTTGAGCGCTGAGAACAGGGAAATAGCGATATTACGTACACATAATCGATTTAAGCTAACCAGCAGGCATTATTGCCTACTGACCGTTCCAAGTCGGAAATTCTGTTTTCACCACAACTTGTCCTTTTCATTGTACATTTAGTTTGATCATTGTTTGTGGTGCAGTGCGGATCTACGGTGCCATTACGTTTGGGACGAGTAACACATTGCATCTGCATGCTGTTTCTCTCCATAGAATATGACAAGTCCGGATCCAACTCTGCTGACTTCTGGACGAGACCAATTTAGGTTATTATTCATGCCTGCCGCCGAACTGGCACTGTGATAGCGATCACCCGCAAACCGTGCGTCATAACGCTGTATTTACTTTTAATTATTAAATTGTTTAAAGTCATATATTCTAACACTGCAGAAGAAGGCTGAAATCTCTGACGTTATTTATTCCAATGTTCCCGGTGTCTATTATTCCGGTTGAATTGATTGCTTTTAAACATTTTTTTTCCAAAATATATTCTAAAGTAATACGTTGACGAATGTCTCACTGCATGAAGCTAGCATATAATTTAAACGCTCGAGAACTCATTCAAAGCTAGATAAATGATCTAAGTAATTTATTTTGTAATAGCGTTAAATGTCTACATTTTCTTGTTAAGGTAAATATAAAATAAATTTAAGTTGCCATAGTTTTGTTTGAACATGTTGAATTTAGTTATAAGAAAACTGACTCACCGATGTAATGTAAAGTGCAACACCTCTCAGCCTCCTAGCACCGGATTAAACGATTTCTACTTTAACACCTACATACTGGGATTGATGATCCTAAAGGATCAGTAAGTTATAACTCTGATTTGTAGTCGGGGCAACCTTTTTCACAGTAAAATGTTTTAAGAAACACTGAAAAAGGGATCCCTTGGAAGCAACACACACAAACAAAGAGATAAAAGCAGAAATTATTGAATCTTATCATAAACGGCAACACCTCTCATATCCGCTGGCATCGGCTTAAGCCGTAGTCTATTTTAAAGCCACACTCATTGGGCTTGAAAATTCCAAAGCATCAAGTAATAACACTACTGATTTAGAGTCGGGCTACCTTTTACACAGCACTGTTACCCAGCCAAAATAATTCAGAAGTTTTGTAAACAAAAGCTATTTACAGCATGTTGAATAATAAAAACACACATTTTAATACAAGAAATCTTTCCTTTGACACAACAAGACATGTACAGTTATCTAAGCACCTAAATAATTAACATAAATCATGACTACCTAAAGAGAGTAAGAAATCGTCTAAGCAATATTCTACATCATTTCCACCAAGGTAGGACTTGATGGTCCATAAGAAAAATGACCAGTAAGAAATACCACTACTGATACTGATTATAGAAGTGGGAACAGATGGCGATTTTTGCAAACAAAAGATGGCCTCGGAGTAAATGATTTTCAGCAAAATTGAACACTTTGTTAATGTGACAGTTAATGTAACAGTTTCACTATTAAGCATGTAAATGTATTTATTTATATGACATTATATACATGTAATTTATATAATTTGAAAACTAATTAAAACTGTAATATCACATTGAACAATCATTTCTTGCAGACATTAAACCAGAGTTCATTCTTGATACATTTGCCATTACTATAACTTACATTGTATTGCTTAACTGTCTGCAATCAAATACTACTTCTGTAAGTATTGGTAATAAGTAGCTCACACGAAGCGTGATATGACGTGCGCGTACAAAAAACAACAAAAACAAAACAAACAACAAAAAAAACAAAAACAATAAAACTACTGTACATTTCGGGATGCCTGGACGTAAAATATGAATCGAGCTTTTTTTTTTATTACTTGCTATATGTTTTCATACCTGAAATGGTTAGACAGAACAAAAATAGACGATCCTGGATCTGTTTACAATCTTGCCATAGCCATCTGTTATGCTTCACAAAGCCTAAAATTCATTTTGACCCCCTGGTTTATAGAACAACATGGCGGCATTATATTTTTAAATTGTTGTCTGCGCATGTCTGTTTCGAAGGCTCATATGTACCATGTAGAACGATGGTTATACAGGGTGTTGTTGTTGTTCAATGGTCAGCACCTCCAGCAATCGATCAAACGTTTCGTTTATTTTGGAATTAAAAATTCTACTTTTTCTAGCAAATAAAAGGTAGGTAAATAGTATACTGCGTGTATATTGTGTTGTTTTAAGTCAACCTAGCCTGGAAAAATGGAATATTCCGCCGTCACCACTTTGGTTTTCAATAAAATTACATTTAAAATGGGGGTTCAAAATGATTGTTTGGCTTTGCGAAGTTTAGCGGATAGGTACGCAGATATTGCAAACAGATTCAGGAGCGTCGGTTTTCATTCTATTCAATTATATCAGGTATGAAAACATATAGAAAATAATAAAACAAATCTCGAATCATATTTGACGTCTAGGCACCTTGAAATGCACAGTAGACCATGAACTCTACAATCTGTGAAAGTTTTATTAAAATCAAATCATACATTCATGAGATACAGTGATACATGTAACAAGATTTTCATATAAACGCCATTTTGAATGACATCATGCCTCCGAAATGTTCAGTGCACTATTCCAGCCTGAAATGAACATACCTGTAAAGTTTCTAAGTAGTGTGACCATTATTACTATGAAAAGTGCTCCTAAGAAGAAGAAGAAGAAAAGGAAAGCACTAACAAGATGCGTTAGTTGAACAGAAAATGTAGCATTAACATAAACATCACTATTTAAAGACAATCTTGAAGCGGTTATGAAGCACTGACATTATCGTCTCGATTTGTTTATCCAGTATTATTTTGACTTTAAACTTGCTTGCATATAATTAAATATCATTTTGAGTTTTCATTGTTTCGTCTTATTCTACCACAGATTTAAATGTATTAGTGATGCAAAATAATCAATAATTAATCTATTATGCAAAACCAATTTGATTTATACTATATGTATACTTAATATTAATGAATGAACAAATGCAGGTTATGTACAAAAACTATCTAGACGCCTTGAGTCTTTACAAATCAAGATTACTATGTGTCCCTTTAAGAACAACAAAAAATAAATGGATTAGCGATCATTTAATTGAATCGTATAAATGTTATGTTCTGTATAAAAAGAGTATGAAATAAGACATTTGGAAATCAAACACATTGCAGTATCGGTTTGGTTAAGACTGTTCATGAACGGTAGTGAAAAATGCTTGCTACCGTTCACGCCCTCTAGCCCCGGGTTGAGTATACCACTCCATGGCCAGCGGGGTTCGATCCCAGTGTCTAACAAAATGCATTGCCCTAAACGAGAAAACAATGGGCGAAAAAAACATAACGGAATTCCGTTGGGAGCAGAGGTTATAAAGCCTGCGTATCACAATTAACAGTCAAACTGCTAAATTAAAAAACAGACAATATATCCTAAGGGTGATTAAACAATACATACTCAAAACCTTTAAAGGCTGGAGTAGTGGAGCCACATATTCGAAATTAAAATAAGAAAACAAAAGTATTTGACAATGTACCACCGATATCTGTATATAAATATCAGGCCCCGCGATCTCCAAAGATCGTCGCTAAATCATCCAGGTCTAGTGCAAGGGTTTGCCACTTTCCACTCCGGCGATCCGGAGTTCATTCCCCGATGTATGACGTTTAATCATAAATTATAATACAATTTAATATCATCGAAAAAGGAAGATTATTTGGAAACAACACAAAAAACAAAGGAATAAAGTAGTAAACACGGTTTTATTGAGCCTGTTCTTCATAATACACCTATAACCCAAAATCGATATTTTACACAATATATATCTGTCAAAAATCAGTTTTCATTAAATTATTAATAAATCAAATTTACGAGTTTTTATTTGCATTAAAACATGTGATTCGATTAGCCTATAATTTATTTTGAACTATATCTATACATGCAAATATGAGATGGGTTGTTGCTGATATTCTAAACAGCAAACTTAACAAAATATAGCTTTAACATGTATTTAGTGTCATAAACTATGTGTCTTCCCTTTTCGCAGAAAAAATGGGAGACGTGTTACTTTTATTAGGCAAAAATAACATTAAAGTAGGAATTTTGTCGTGTTTGCAATCACATCTGTTTTTAAATTAATTCGCTGCATGTACTTCTGATTTCGACCTAAAATGCGATAACTGTTCAATACATTTGTATGTTTGGCGTCAACTTTTAACATCAATTAAGTTGAGCATCCGCTATTATTAAGTAAGTTAGCAATAGATGTAATGCTTTTGCAACTACTAAGTCAAATGTCGTGACAATTCAGCTGTACCGTTTGAAACCTGGCAAGCCTTTTCAGAAATTCCTCGGAATTACTTTCTTTTTTTTTTGCAAACATCAGTGCTCCAACCTAAACACGTCGGTTACTTAAATAGTCATTTTGTTTTCATGATCGGTACATTTAACTATTGTCCAAACTGTAATTTATGTCCGAAACAGGTGCATTGCTCGGTATGAAAAATGTAAAATTTTACATTAACTTACCGTTCGAAGGTGGTAGCCCCTATTGTCTATTTTGTGTGTGTTTGTGATGTCTTATTTGGTCTTTTATTCATCTTTATATTTGATTTTTGTTTTTGTGTGTGTTTGTAGAAAACATAGTGGTGAAGAGTAAATGGGTTGACCACTAAATATGTAGTGCGTTGTAAACTGATATGGTCATTATCGCTTTTGATAAACATGTTAACAAGTTTAATAAATATCATATAAAAGTGATTGAGACCAACCAGGTGATCAGCATAAAGCTAAAGTGTGAATTCAAATTGGTTGCTTTTGGATTGAAATTTATATTCTGAGAGGATTTATATCAACAATACTGCTCTCATCTATCCTAAAAGTGACATTAGAGTATTTTGTGTTGTGGAGAACGAAACCAGAAAATCTTTAATTACATTTGGATTAAAAAGGCAATTGAAAATTGAAATTAAAGGGACACTTGAACATTTAATTTAAAGGGACACGCGAACATATTATCATGACTTTATTGTGACTTTATACTAAAATAGGATTCATAAGAAATACTTTGTATCAAATGTATATGTACTCTGTAAGTGAATATGTTTCATTGATATATTATTGAATATGTTTTGAAACATTATGTTGCTGGTTTTGCACTTCCTTCCTAGTTACATTTTATCCGTAAATACGCGTAATAAATATCACTTGTTTTCAATGCTAAAATCCATTATTTCATTATTAAGCATCAAATAGAAGTTATCGACTGTGTGCACAAACAACTGGAATTCTGCATGCACAGAGTGAGATAGATTCAAGGAAAAAGTTGAGAAAGAAAATATGTAAAGCAATCAATCAGTATATATTATATTATGATTCAACAATTTATATGTAGTATTGCCATTTTGTTTTTAAAAAATTGAATTTTTGAATTCTGAAGATTTCGATTATTTCTGTGTTACCATGAAAAAATACAAGAAATATAAAAAGATCGGACAGGGAAAGTAGCATTCAAGGAGGACAGTAAACCACAAAACACAGAAACAAACACGCAAACAGACAAACAAGGAAATATTTGTTTTGTTTAATCTCCATGGGTGCGTTTCATTCCGTCTAAACTAAATTTATATATAGCTTGTTAAATATGGAAAATGTTCTAAAAAAATTGTATTACATTTCTACAGTACCAATATTGGAAAATTAATGTGTTAACCTCCTTATGACAAACATTCTTCATGCCATAAATTAATCAATCTATGTTTAATGTTGTTTATTACTTATATGCAATTTATAACATAACGTACCTTAATATCATTGTCGAACACCCATTCCATACTCTATTCCATGTACACATGAGCAATACAAACTACAGTCAGTCATTACGCTTCACTTTTCACTTGTGCGATGACTGGACTACCTCTTGGGACTCTATGATTGTACCTACTGAAACCCAACTAAGGGAGGTGGGTGCATGAGCTTTTGTCCCTCGGGTTTTCTGGTCGTACCCTAGATTAATGTTCTCTTTAGCTGCAACTACTATGGTTGTTCAGTACGATTCAGGATACATCCTGTGATGTTTATTATTTTGTATGTGTATCTTTAGTTAGTTTCTCTGGATGTGGACTTTATTGTTAGAGAATACCTTTTGATGGGATGTAGTTTTTTTTACACTGTCTTGTCTATCTGGGCGCTGAAGACAGGATAATAGCGAGGATTGTGCGCATATAAAATCGATTCAAGCTAACCAGTAGGCCTTATTGCCTACTGACCGTTCCAAGTCGGTAACCCTGTGTTCACCACCCTTTCTGTTGTTTTTTGTCCCTTTCATTGTAGTTTCTAGTCCTTGTTTGCAGTACAGTGCGGACCTACGATGCCATTGCGTTCGGACGCTGTGGTTTCTATAGGACCCTATATATCATTTTGTCAATTGAAACTATTTTATTTGTCATAAATTCATCCGGATCTAAGTCATAAACGTTTTATTTACCAACAACTTATAATAAATGAATAACATTATATAAATGTGTTTATAGATTTTTTATTTTAAAGCCGGCTCAGCCGCTCATAAACAGTCTCAATCAAGCAGAGACTGCAATCATTCGTATGCGTCGTGCTCGGCCGCCTCCAAAGGTCCATTATCATACTCTTTAGAATGCTCTTATGTTAAGAGATAAACACACATCCTTGATACCCAACGTTGTGTATGACATAACGTTATGACGTCGAATAATGTTTTGGCATCAAAGGAGGCGATTTTATTACGTTTTGACGAAAATGTTTGTCTGACGTCGTGGCGGTTTTATGTCTATCTGAATGACTGTTTACATATTTGACTGTAATGCTATTTGATACAACATATCTTAAGCTCATATACATTCCAAATAAGATGATGAAACTCGTTATGAATTATTTTTAATTTTAACTCGCCCAAATTGAAATAATTCAAAACCCGTTTCATAAATCTCATATGAAATGGTGGTGGGGGGTGTGGGGGACTAGTAAAATATCCTGTATATAATAATCTAATTAAAACAACAACAACAAAAAAATAAACACAATCAAGTCAGTTATATTTTGGTAAAGTTCGTATGTTGGTAAATATTTGAATTCCGCTCAAAACAAAAACTATTTGCTTTGGCCTGAATGTTTTACTTTAGTTTCGTTCACATATTGGATTAAATAGTCTATTATACTCAGCATCATGCCATTTAAAATACTCCGACTCATAAATCACGGCATGGTTTTGAAAGGTTCCCCTCCACCAGGTTCCATTGCTCCCCAGTTGAATACAGCAACTAGATCTTTGGTTCCATACCATCGCCATACAACATCTACATCCTCGTCTGTCATTGCTAGCCAAAATCCTTTGACAACTTCTGTTAAGAACTGAAAATGGAATCGTTATAAAACAATAGTTAACTATCGACCGACAGTTCGATTCATAGCACGTTAAACAATTGATATATATATATTTCACAATCACTTATCTGTTACAGTCAGTTTGGTATAATAATATTAAACATTTTGCTTTTATTTAATAAATCCACTTGCATAACATTAAAGAGATACCGCATTCTAAGTAGTTGTCTTTTTCCATGTTTAAGATATCTGCTGTTATTGCTGTAAACTGTTTGCCTAGTATAAACAATATGAGGATCAGCTTCCCTATTCTTACTAATTAGTTGAAAGTGCTACATGTAGTAGGATATGCTTCGATACACGGTATTTCCCGCTTTTCGTTCCCTTCCGACGGACGAGTCAAAGGGAAAGTGTCTTGTTCACGAGCATACAGACGCAACACAGTGGCGCCAATGAGGCTTGAACCCGGGTCCTTAGGATTTCAAGTCCAGCGTACTATCCACTCAGCTACGCCGAACTCACTTTTAAAATCATGCACATGTTATTTAACATTTATTGTTACACAGGACACTTTATGAGTTAATTTCCCATAGTTTTTGGATGATGTTATTTGTGATTGAAACGCGCCAAATGATTGTTGTATGTAAAGAAACAAATTAAGCAAGTGAGCCGTGTTTTATTTCGTACTTTTTCTAATTATACTGACAGTCTAGCCATTCCCTAACAAACACAATGACAATATTGTGTTCTTTTCCTTAAAGAGCTACAATTGAGAAATATATACGCATTTTAAAAACGATACTCTTTGGTGGACATTTTGAATATATGAATTGCATAATAGATTTACCAGTTGTATTGTTATTGTTCAGCAAGTACTCCGTAATCATGGAGATATCACTCTGTGTTTCCAGGTACAACAGGTGACTTTGACGTTGTTCACAATATCTCTGGAAGAAAGAAACAAACAAGATCTGAATGAATGAATGAATGAATGAATGAATAAATGAATGAATGGTGTTTTACGGCACGTCGACACATAAACAGGTCATATTGTGCGTAAAACTGATGAATGATGAAGAAATGAAGGATTAATTAAAAATTAATGTAAGTATATAAAGATAAAACTATTTACAAGTAAGGGATGAAATGGTAGTAATATAAATTATATACGTAAATCAACAAATGCCCGAAAACGGGTATATAAAGAGGTAAATTTATACAAGAATATATTATAATGATTTATATAATCCGACTTTCTACAGGAAATCTAAAACTAGACTAAAATCTATAGTATTAAATAACCCGGACATAGTATTAACAGTGTAGTACCTTTGACGCATAGGATCAAAGTCTACACATTCCAGCAATATGTGTTTGACCGTTAACGGTGCAAAGCAGGGTATACATTCTGGTAATTGCTCACCTTGTAATAAATATGAATGAGTATAACATGTATGCCCTATTCTGCACAGGGCTAGGACAACTTCCTCTCGACGAATGGGTCTACTAGAAGAACGTCATTCTCCGAGTAACGGTTTAATTGAATGGAGTTTATTGTTAACTGACAAATCCCAAGCGGCTTGCCAAGAGTTACGAATATATGTGTTAATACAACTTTTAAAATCATCAGTATAAGGTAATTTGGTATCAGATATATGTAAACCTAATGCTGCTTTAGCAGCACTATCAGCTCTATCATTACCACGTATTCCTACATGGCTTGGAAGCCAGCAGAAAATAATAATATTATCAATTATAACAGAATTGTACTTTTCTAAAAGTTGAAGCAGAACTGGGTTATCATGTTTCATATTACCCAGTGCTTGAAGAGATGAAAGGGAATCAGAAAAGATTACGAAATGGTCATCATCAGATTCCTGAATATAATTTAAGGCAAGTTCAATTGCCTTAAGTTCAGCTGAAAAGATAGAGGCCTTGTCAGGCAGGCCGCTCTTTATGCTGTGATTGTAAACAACAGCTGCTGCAGCTACCTTATCTCCATCTTTAGAACCACCTGTGTATATGTGTTGAAAGTTACTGTATTTCGATTTAATTTCATTACATTTGCTTTGAAAGACAGTAGGGTCTGTATTGGATTTGTTACTATTACAAAGATCGAAAATAATTGTTGGTGTTTCCAAAGTCCGCGGTGGAATGTGTGGTACTTTGTACTTGGCAATTACATTTAGGTCGATTTCAGTGTCTCTCAATTTTGGTTTAATACGAAGACCAAATGATCGAATGGCCTTCGGTTTTCGATCAAAAAGAGGTTCATAACTTGGGTTAAAAACATTATCGAAAGTTGGGTTTGTAGGATTAGACTTTAATTTAATGGCGTATTGAAGGGCTCATTTGTCCCGTCTATGAGACAGTGACTGTTCATTAGCTTCAACATATAGACTTTCAGCTGGTGATGTACGAAAGGCACCTAAGGCGAGTCGTAATCCTTGATTATGTATAGGATCGAGCATCTGCATGTACGATTTGCGAGTCGATCCATATACTATCGAGCCGTAGTCTAGCTTGGATCTGAAAAGAGATCTGAAAAGTCACAAGAGGACTTTACGATCCGCTCCCCAGTTAGTGTTTGCAACAACTTTAAGTAAATTAAGAGCTTTAAGGCACTTGGCCTTCAAGTATTTAAGGTGTGGTATAAACGTTAATTTACGGTCGAAAATAAGACCAAGGAATTTTGTCTCATCCACTACTGGTATTGGCGACCCATCCAGGGTTAGATGAGGGTCTTCATGATGTTTACGTAGTTGACAAAAATGCATACAATTAGTTTTAGATTTAGAAAATTTAAAACCATTTTCATCAGACCAGGTCTGAAGTTTATTGAGACATTGTTGAAGCTGTCTCTCAATAGTGTTCATGTTTTTAGCACGATAACATATAACAAAGTCGTCAACATATAGAGAGCAATCCACACCAGGATTGATGCATTTAACTATACTGTTAATTTTTATTTTAAAAAGGGTGACAGATAGTATACAGCCCTGTGGCACACCCATCTCCTTTTCATGAATGTCAGAGAGTGTTGAACCCATTCAGACACGAAACTGTCTATCATCTAAGAATTTCTCTATAAAAATGGATAATCGGCCTCTAAGATCAAGGTCATGAAGATCATTCATAATACCGTACTTCCATGCAGTATCATAAGCTTTCTCCAAGTCAAAAAATACAGCGACTAGATGTTCTTTCTTTACGAAAGCTTCCCTAATAAATGATTCAAATCGAATGAGATTGTCTGTTGTGCCTCGTTGGCGCCGGAATCAAAATGAAAGGTGCATCCTAATTGTACATTTGCGTGATGTCAAACAAGGTGATCAAGCACATACAATTATAACTGTGGATACGGGAACGTATTTAAAATGAAAATACTCTATAAGATCAGTGCAATTAAGGAAAACTACACCAACACAAAATAAAAGTAACTATTGAATATAATCTGTTTTAACTTCATATTAAGGACATTTTCTACAGTTGTTTATGCGCATCCTTTTTGCGCATAATTGCTTTAGAGCGATAATGTACACACATAACATACTTTTTTAAAATTTTATGCATTTTTCACTAGATTTTGTAATTATGAATTTAAGTAACTATTTAGATAGTGAAGACATGTATTGATACACTGAACACAAGTACAAACAATAATTATCCTTTAAAAACCACGAAGAGATGTATTGTGTTGAGCCGTTATAGCTTTCATACTTAGCACATTATTCTCTGTCTAAAGCGTAAGCATAAAACTAGTAATGTCTTGATCAGTTTGTACAACTTTTACACACATAGAATCCATTTAAATATAAAAGGGGTATGCATATCTCGACAGTGAAAGACACAGTTTGTGGGGTTTTGCTTAACAACAAGTCAATTTTTAGAAATATCAGGGTTATATTTGCCGTTTGTCTCAAATAAAATGTACAGAGGCAATTTTATTTTTCGAAATGACGCTATTTTCCCCAAACAACTTGGAATTTTTTGATGAAATTCTGCGAGACATAAATATTCCACTTTAGTTTCGCATATATGATGTAATTATTGTAATTTAATGTGTATGATTAAATAGCGCGCTTGTTGCATGTATTAGGTTGCACCTAAGGCGTATGGGTGATTTGTAAACCATGGGAAATTGGTCATAACTTACCTTAAGATATATAAAAAACCAAGTCACTTAATTTTAAGGTAAAATATGTTTAGAAATGGTATTTCTAATTGTGTACCTTTTTTAATGTAATAATAGAGACGATTTTCTCAATAATACTGGATACGATCTCCTCTATATCATTGAAATGATCGTCTATAATTTACTGAATAATACTGGAGACAATTGCCTGTATGATACTGGATACGATCACCTCTATAAAACTTGAGATGATCTCTGTTACGATATTGATGACATATAATACTCGATAATATCTCCTCTATAATACTAGAGACGGTCTCCTCCCTACTGCTCGATAATACTGGAGACGATATCCACCATAATACTGGAAACGAGCTCCTATTTAATACTACACAACATTCTGTATAATACTGATAAAAGATCACATCTATATTGGAGAAAATATCCTCTATTAAACTGGAGACAATCTCCATTATACTACAGAAGACGTTCTCTTCTACACTACAGAATACGATCTCCTCTATAATACTGAAGACGATCTCCTCTACACTGTAGACTGTCTCTTCTATAATACTGAAGACGATCTCCTCTATAATACTGGAGATAATCTCCTCTACACTGGAGACGATCTCCTCTACACTGTAGACTGTCTCCTCTATAATACTGAAGACGATCTCCTCTACACTTCAGAAAACGATTGCCTCTAAAATACTGGAGACGATCTTCTTTACACTTGAGACGATCTCCGCTATAATACTGGAGACGATCTCCTCTACACTACACAAGACGATCTCCTCTACACTACAGAAGTCGATCTCCACTATAATACTAAAGTCACTGTCTTGTATAATACTTTAGACGATCTCCTCTATAATACTGGAGACAGACGATCTCCTCTATAATACTGGAAACGATCTCCTCTACACTACAAAAGACGATCTCCACTACACTATAGAAGACGATATCCTTGATAATTCTGAATACAATCTCCTCAATAATATTGGAGACGATCTCCTCTATAAATCTGGAGACGATCTCCTTGATAATGCTGGAGACGATCTCCTCTATAATACTGGAGACGATCTCCTCTACACTACAGAAGACGATCTCCTCTACACTACAGATGACGATCGCCTCTATAATACTCGAGGCAATATCGTATACACTACATAAGTCTATCTCCTCTATAATACTGGAGAAGATCTCCTCTATAATACTGGAGACGATCTCCTCTACACTACAGAAGACTATCTCTACACTACAGAAGACGATCTCCTCTACACTACAGAAGACGATCTTCTCTATAATTCTGGAGGCAAGCTCGTCTACACTACAGGAGACTATCACCTCTATACTACTGGAGACAAACTCCTCTACACTGGAGAACATATCCTCCATAATACTGAAGACAATCTCCTCCATAATACTGAAGAAAATCTCCGTTATAATACTGAAGACAATCTCCTCTATAATACTGGAGACAATCTTCTCTACACTAAAACTCTGAAAACGATATATTATCATTGCAAAAGCGAGCTTAATGGAGATAGATTACCCATGCCGTCGGGAAGTATATGCTGTCTGCAGCAACGAGATAACATCCTCTGTGTAAAGAGAGCCAGCCACTGTCAACAGCTGCAAATATATACGCGTCCATTCTGTAACTGTATAAACATCTTGATTAGTAAATCAGAAGGCGAAGGAAGTTATTTCAATTGAAACAATGGTTGAAACCCATTCCTGCACACGTTATGGAATACAGTTCTGTAAACCTTGTTTTGTATTTAAATTAATGGGGTCATCTTGGATTTGGGACTGAATCAAGGTGGATATATCTGAAAGACATTTGATCAATGACTATGTAGTGAAGTACGCTTGAAATCTGTTCAATGGTAAAGTTTCTATCATGCCATCAACCGGCAAAGTTTACATTAGATGTATACATATTCTTAACCTAATGACGACAAAATGTATATACAACTTACATATTTGTAAAATGAAACTCTATAGACACAATATGAAAGCCTTTAGCCAGCCAAGTCAAAACCAAAACCAAAATCTGGAAGTCGAATTAATAAATATTAATATTTTCTTAATGTGTCATATTACTATGAAACATATTTAACAAACTAACTAACCGTGTTTGTAATAATTCGAATATTTTATAAAGTACAATATGTGCTTGGTTCTCACTGATTCCAAGTGAGTCTTAGTCTGCACTGATTTCACGTTAGTCTCAGTCTACACTGACTCCATGTGAGTCTCTATCTGCAGCGATATGCACATGAGTCTCAATCTGCACTGATATCACGTGAAGCTCAGTTTGTACCGATTTCACCTTTTCTCAGTCTGCTCGGATTACACATGAGTATCAGTATGCATCATGTCACATGAGTATAAATCTTCTCTGATTTCACACCAGTCTCAGTCTGCACTTGAGTCTCAGTCTGCGATGATTACACATGAGTATAATTCTTCTCTGCTTTCACACCAGTCTCAGTCTGCAATGACTACACTTGAGTCTCAGTCTGCGATGATTCCACATGAGTATAATTCTTCTCTGCTTTCACACCAGTCTCAGTCTGCAATGACTACACTTGAGTCTCAGTCTGCGATGATTACACATGAGTATACATCTTCTCTGCTTTCACACCAGTCTCAATCGGCAATGACTGCACTTGAGTCTCAGTCTGCGATGACTCCACATGAGTCTCAGTGTGCAATAAATCCTGCACTGATTTCACGGGAGTCTCAGTTTGTACTAATTTTCCGTGAGTCTCCGTCAGCACTGATTTCACATGAGTCTCAGTCTGCACTGATGTCACATGAGGCTCAGTCTGCAATGATTCCACGTGAGTCTCAGTCTGCACTGATTCTACGTGAGTCTCAGTCTGCACTGATTTCACATGAACCTCAGTCTGTAATGATGCCACGTGAGTCTCAATCGGCACTGATTCCAATTTAGTCTCAGTCTGCACTGATTCCACATTAGTCTCAGTCTGCACTGATTCCACATGAGCCTCAGTCTGCACAGATTCCGTTTGAGTCTCAGTCTGCACTGATTCCACGTGAGTTTTAGTCTGCACTGATTCAACAGGAATATCGGCCTGCACTCATTTTGTTAGAAAATGGGACCACACGCTGCTCGCCATGGAATGTTATGTTAATATCATATTGAAGGATCCATGTTCACCGTCATATGTAAACCGTCGTCCGGATGGTTCAACTATTTATACTCTTGACATTGAGTTAAATATTGAGTTCTGCTCAACCCCGGGCTAGAGGGCGTAAAAGGTAGCAAGCACTTGTTGAGGGCGTAAAAGGTAGCAAGCACTTGTTTAAGACCGCTCATTAACAATCTCAATGCAATCGAAACTGCAATATATTTTACATTTAGCAAGTTCGGCGATTTCCACATATCTCCATTCACACTCTTTTTAACAAAGTACATGCGAAGCATAACATATTTGTTAATAAAGACAGATGCAGGCTGTTAGTTATCGAAGGTGTTATATAACTGACATGGAATGTTTTATGTTGACGGCAGAAATAATAAGCCGGTTTCCTCTGTTGATTTCTGTATCGGGACATTTTGATATCATAACAACTCAATGTTCCAACACATTAATTGGACTGACATTTAATTATTTAATAAAACAAAACAATAAATGATATTTACGATATATTTGAATTACAATATTCACGTTGTTGTACGTAAGGCTAAATAGGGTAGTGAAACATACCGATATGCAGTTATTTGTGCGCTAAATGTGAATATAATTATACCTTTTATTTCGACCTAAACACAACTCGAGGGTTTAACGCGAAATATTGTAATTCATTTTTAGAAAATTTTACAGGAGAAGCAAAAAACATCTTATTTTCATCATAAATGCATTTAAGAACTTTATTCTCTGGCATGTAATAAAGAAATGGTACCCATTTATGATTTGAAAAAAAAAAAAAAAATTCATGTAATTCTGTACGAGATATTTAAAAAATATTGACTTACAATAGTTTCGCGCTAAATATTTGAAGATGTAGATGAAATTTGTCAGGGCGAAACTATTGTAACTAACATTTTTCAGCAGTTATTGATATTTTTTTTCAGATTTGTTTTTAAAAACTACATACTTCAATGAAAACTATTGGACAGTATAGTTTTAGGCAGTAAGTTTGTATGTTAAGGCTCATTTTGGACAAACCTAAGAATGGTATGCAACCCGAAATGCCTTAAGTTCTTGTTATCTTTATTTTAAGTTTAGTTTCACAATTGCAGAAAACAGCAGTTATCATTATCTTCCTTTTACATGGATATTAATAAATCTTTTCCCTCTTCATTAAGTTAAATGAGAACTAATTTGACTTTATAATTTTTATAAATGCGAAACTATTGTAAGTCAATATTATTTTAAATAACTGATTTTTAGACAAACGATACATCGAAATATGCTGTAGACAATACTTATAGACAATACTTATTATAAATATCATTTAATATGGTAAAGTCACACAATTCAGACAGGATAAAGATAAGAACACTTATACGGAGTGCAATAACTTATAATTTCTAAAAAGTGTTTGTAAAAATTACTTATGGCAAGATGGCAAGTGGCAATTTTACCAAACACGTTTTTTGTGGCGATTAGCTTATTGTAGGGACAATGGATTTTACTGAATAGGTGCACCTCTAGCTTCTTGCACCACTGTGTCTCCACTTTCGGGTTAGGAGGTGGAGGGGTGTGTATTGTTTGTAGAGGGGTGGGGTAGGGGTGTTGGAAGTAAAAACGTTAAGAATTGGACCACATGAGCCTTCCAGTATTATTAAACTTGACTGATAATCCCATATAAAATAGTGTCTTAGTTGCAACTGCACAGTTCTGCATATATTATAACTGTGTTAGTTTAAATTGCAAAATGACTTTAATCTGTCCTGGATAGAACCATTCACTTGAAGAGGCAGTCTTGATGTATTTAAAAATCATGGCGTCGGGTTAGTTTTTCCAAATATCTTGCAAGTTTTAAATAATTCTGTATAAGTATTTCAATAATTCAAAGCAATTGTTTTTACATATTATTAATTGTTGATTATATTACACCAACACTATATTTAAAACCTATGACAGAAGAAAGAAGTAGAATTTGAAATTATATTTATATTTCCTTTAATATAATTATATGCAAGCAGATTCAAAGTTACACTTATACTGGATCCATAATTTAAACTTTGATGAATACTTTAAAGAAATATAAAAAGATCGGACTTGCAATGGATCCCTTTATTGCAAAGTAATTGGTAAAATATGTACCTTCCTACATACCTACCCACTTCTGAAATCTTGGGCAGGGAAACCGCAAAAAACTGTTTATTAAGGATGGTCTAAAGAGTTTATACCAGCCCTGACCTTTGGATATTATAAGTATTACTTACTGCTTTATATAATAGATGAAACTATCCCGGCCAAAACGATTATGAAGTTGTTTTTCATACTTATTTTGTTCTAAGTCATTTTCGGCTCTAATTTTAATATTTTAGGCTATTTCCATTGATCATGAATCACCTGAACGTGGATACTAAGAACAATCGACATTTGCAAAGCAATAGGAAAACTTGCTCACCTTATTAATACTAGTAAATAATTGATAAGGTAATTATGAAATAATTAATTACTAATCATTTGAAAATCCCTAAACACATGAGGGTAAGTAATATTAATAAAACAGTTTCAAAACTGTTTGAGGAATGCAAGTAATGATAATGTGCTTCGCGATGCAACACATATGTGTCGCTCAACGCGATGGGACGTTACGGAAAACGTGATTCCTATATAGCACTCACTTCACTTTCAATGAAAGTTCGGACAAGTTCGAAAATCAGCCAAGTGTTGTTTTTCATTGAACTTAGAGAAACATCTAAAATTTCTTCTAAATACACCGATGCACAGTTTCGTTCAGAAAATCGATAAGAGAGAAAGTGCCCGGATGTACGAGTAAAAAATCAATACGTCCTCCATTGTGCTTGTTGTTATAAAGGGAAAGACTACGATACCTGTCAAAAAACAGTGTGAAAATCGATGAAAATGGCCGATTTAGGCGACATGACCTTAGAGAAATTTAAATTATGGTCGTCCAATGCCTTGAGGGTATACTTGTCGCTTAGAAAGAAGCCGATCAATGGGAATTTTGAAGAACTAATAGCAAGGTAAGTTACGAAAAATTGTTGAATCATGACATGAACATCTTTTTAACGGTCGAGTATTTCTTGATCGTCTGTGGTTTTATAGGAAAATAGCCACTGTTACCGAGGTGAATTAAAGTTGAATAGGTATCTCGAACAACAGTTTCAGATCGCGTTGTTCGTGTTTTAACTGTGTACTGTAGGTTTTGTTTACATACGTCACGTGACACGGGCGTAAACAAATTATCCGTGTCGCGTGTAATAAAGAAAATATGACTCGCTGTTGTTTGCATTTGTTATTTGTTGTTTTGAAATGAATAAAACCGTAAAAGTGCAATGTTTTAAATTAATGAAATTAAAGATTATATGATAAACAACTAGTTTGTATGATGTCATGTTTGGTTTGTTACTGTACAGTACTGTAGTGATTACATTGTACATACGTTCTGTACAGTATGAAACTTAACTGCATAGCCAAATAGTAAATATGTTTTTTGTTCTTGTTTTCAGAGCTTTTTGCACATGGGATGAGAACCTCCCTGTGGACCTAGATGCTGAACAGTACCAGATACGCCTGCTTGCAGAATACAAGGCAAAACTAAGCATCGATGGACTGTGTGTAGATGATCCTTTATCAGTGAAAAGTGGATGGATCGGTGAAAAGGAAGGTATGATGAAATGGCCGGCTGTTTACATCATGGACATTTCAGAGTATTTAAATACGAAAAACAGTGAACATTTGATGAAGCGACTAATGAATGAATATAAAGAGGGAAAAGCCTTTTCGATACTTCTCTGGTGACTGGGTCAAGGAGATACTTTATCATGACATTGAATCCAGCGAATACTGCATGGTCAAATCTAAGGTGACACCGTCTCTAGCCGTAAACAACAAAGCGTATGAAGTGTGGCTTATACTGAAAAAAGACTCCGGAGATGTTCCGGGTGGACATGTAGTACAGGCATATTGTTCTTGTACAGCCGGTATGTTGGGCTCCTGTAACCATATAGCAGGGGTTTTGTTTAGCATGGAGCATGCGGTAAAGACAGGAATGACCAGACCGACATGTACAAGTAAAACCTGTGAATGGACTATCCCAAAAAAGAAAACGTCAATAAAGCCTGGTAAAGTGGCTGATTTCCTTTGGAAAAAATCCCACTATACTAAGCTTCCCATTGATATAGAGAAGGAAAACGAAAAGTCGACCAAGAAAAAGAGCTTTACACCTCTAAATAAAAGTCAGCAAAATAATTTGCAAGATAAAAATCAAACTAGAACAGACTTGCATTCATTGTTAAAGAATGATATACCAGATTCGTGTTTTTCCCTGAACATGGATAAGAGATGAATTAATGTGTCTGTAGAGAAAGCTACTCCGTTACCATCAAATTTAATTGAACTCGGTATACAAGTGCCAAAAGATGGACTAAGTCGAGAAGAGAGAAAGGAACTGTTTTTGACGAAAATTGAAATGAATGCCGAACAACTCTCTTTGGTAAACACAGCTACTGTGACTCAAAGTCATTCAGATGAATGGAAAGAAATACAAAAAGATCGGACAGGGACAGTAGCATTCAAGGAGGACAGTCAACCACAAAACACAGAAACAAACACGCAAACAGACAAACAAGAAGGCAAAGGCAATATTAAATGCAAGAGACAACACAAACACAAATGGGTTGACAATAGGGCTACCGCCTTGGAACGGTCAGTGGCAAAGTAGGCCACTGGGGGTTTAAACCGGTTCTAGGGTGCACCAAACCTCCCACTTACCCTACTGTCATCCCATTAAAACAGGACAGTGTAAATAAAGAAATCCCCGCCATGATCTAATCTCTAACCAACAAGGCAGCATCAATAGGCAATATAAGTAAAACACAAATATGCTCGTGTAAATATAATACAAAAAAACAATAGCCTAGAAAGCCACAATGAAGGTGCTCAATGACTTGGCAGAAGCCAGAGCAGTAAGAGAATAAATAATTAAGGGCACGGCAAGAAAGATCATGGACAAACATCAAACGCCACCGTCCCAATGGGCTTTAGGTATGCGTCATCATAGGGTCCATAGCCTGTCCGGTCATCGTACAATTAAAGAGGAAAGCATAGTGGCGAACTGTAAAAGGGTCCACCACCAAACATGCAGTACGTTGCAAAATGATAGGGTCATAACCTCTTTTGATAAACTTGTTAACAAGTTTAACAAAGATAGTATGAAAGTGATCATGACCTAGAATCTTACGAAGTTTATAAATCACTTAAATTACTCTTATATTTAGAAAGAAGATCAGGGTTACGATAATAACATTTTGCAAAGGTTTTACGAAGTTTATGGTAACGGTAACCCTGACTGAGTAACTTATTAGTTATACAAAGATTACGAATATTAAAGTCCTCAACTCGAGTACAAGCTCTAGAAAAACGAATAAGTTGAGACAGATACACGCCATAAGAAGTTGCTCGGGGAACATCCCCATCCAAGTGGGGATAATTAACAATATCAAAATTAAAATCATCTCTCTTGTCATAGATTTTGCTAATTATTTTACCATATTCAATCGAGAGATCTAAATCAAGAAAAGAAGCGTTATTATCAGATATATTTTCTTTATTAAGCTGAAGTTCTTTAGGATAAATATTATCAACCATAGTTGGAAAGAAAGGATTGTCAATGTTCAGTACGTCATCCAGATACCGAGAGGTGTCATTAAAAGCTTCAATAACATCTGCCTGTGTATCTGGTGAAAGACTCAACATGAAATCTCTTTCATAGCAAAATAAAAACAGATCTGCGACAAGTGGTGCACAGTTCGTACCCATAGGGATACCAACAATTTGTCTATAAACGGTGGTACCATACCTGACGAAAATATTATCTAATAGGAAGATGAGTGCTTCATGGAAAGCCCAGCGTAGAGGACGCATTACAGCTAGTCTCTTTCACCGGGTGTGCTGTCGAACAAAATCTCTAAGAAAAAGCATAGAGGAAGATGCTACTTCCGTGATTAATGCTGTTATAGGTACGGCCCAGTGTATACAGACAAAGGCGATGAAACATGGCATTTCTTCAGAACCAATTGCCAAACGGGCATATAGTGCCATAATGAAAACTGAACACAAACAGTTCAATTGTGAAGATTCTGGGATGGTTATTTTTAAAGAAAAACAGTTCATTTCTGCAAGTCCAGATTTGCTTGTTAAATGTTATTGCTGTGGCGAAGGCCTATGTGAAATTAAATGCCCAGAATCGGTCAAAGACCAGAAACCATCTCCAGATAATATTCCGTATTTCGTAATTTTAAAAGATAAAAGTGTATCATTGAAAAAAACCACCCTTATTTTTATCAAATACAGGGACAAATGGACATTACTGGGAGACAGTACTGTGATTTTTTTTGTTTTTACCTTTCATGGCCATATGTGTATAAGAATACCTTTTGATAAGATTTTTTTTTTGGAAATGATCAAAGACCTTTCCTGGTTTTGGGAAAAGTTTGTTATTGGTGAACTGTTAAATTCAGAAGAAAAAACTGATGGAAAAAGACATGCAGGCTAATCAGTGAAAAAATAAAGTTTACACATGCATAAACTTCATAAAAATGGGTTGACACGATATAAATGACTTTACCAGCCAGGCCAAATCTCAAAGTCAAAACTGTTTCGTCAAATTGAGAGTTACCAGCTCGTATTTCATTTTACGCATATTCAACCACAGGTAGTTTAAGAACATGAATAAACCTATACTTTTAACTGGCACATATACATTAGAGACCCCCATTTCAAATATTTCAAGATTGCCGTGTGTCCCTTTAAATGCATGCTAGGGAGTTTTATGTGTAAACTGTCAAATCACAAACATTGATCAAACACCTGTGGGACTTTATTTAAATATATGCATGATTAGGCAAATTCTACACATTGACAAACTCCAGACAAAAAAAATCTTAAAATGAAGTAATGTTAAATACAGACATGAATTGCTAACGAGGTTGGTTGGCATCACTATATTTGCAACATGTTTATGCATTAAATAATATATATATATTTGTTTTTATTTGCTATAAAAAAATATTTGTTAAAAAAAAATGCTGTTTTAGTAGTGTTTGTTTGTCCACACCCTAAGGTAAAAATTGTATTTAAAAGGCTGGTGTGGCCCAGTTGATAAGACTTATTAGCATGATGGCCTTATAAACAAGGGACAGGGTTCAAGCTCTACCTGTGCTAATAAGTATTGAGTGTTTGTGTGGAAGACCTTTTCCTATATCCTCGTTTCTTCTCCGATGCGGACGTAAATCAGGAGATATATTAGAGCATATCCTACAAACATGAGTCATTGATATTTGTAAGAGTAGGGAAAGTTCCCTGATTTCTTTCCGGAAGAATCGACACTTTCTCACAAGTTGAACTCCCAGTGTGATTCGAACATGCAGCGGTGAAAGGCGATACGTTTTTTTACCATCCCGGCCACAGTTGCGCTTATAATCGATGCTGGACAAGTAGTAGAAAAA
Source organism: Cyrtodaria siliqua (assembly GCA_037043455.1). NCBI lineage: Eukaryota > Metazoa > Mollusca > Bivalvia > Adapedonta > Hiatellidae > Cyrtodaria > Cyrtodaria siliqua. The sequence goes on along the minus strand of JAWPHD010003048.1, from coordinate 26,636 downwards.
AATAAGAAATAAAACTAATATACAGCAGAAATAACATTTTATTATATACTTCCCAGTGAAATAGTGGATTGTATGGTTATAATAAACCTTATATTCTCATTGTTTATATTTTCACAGTGAGAATATAAGAACTTGTATTCTCACTGCCGGAAAACATGGAACTACATTTTTTCCACATTTGCTTATAACAGTCATAATTTGTGTCAGTGTTAAGAACTGTATTCTTTGCACACTAAATATATGTAAATCGCCTCACGCGCTGTCGTTACTATATTTATCCGCGAATACGTTAAAGGGGAAGGGGAACTGTCGGAACGAAATGTATACAATTTTCTGTTTGAAACAGATTGGTAGTGTTGCATGATAAAAAGTATATAATACATTTGAATATTTGTTGGTTTGTCGTGAATATAGGATTTATTTTAATCTCGAAGTAAGGAAACTTATATTTTCACTCGTTCTAAAACACTCGTGAAAATATAAGTTTGCTCGATGAAAATAAATCCTATATTCACGACAAACCATAACAAATATCCTCTATTTATAACTGCAGTGATACTAAGCATTGCTGGTTAAATTTATAATGAACATTATATAGCAGTGCATGTATCACATTTATTTGTATATAGGTTCTTTGGTGTTGCAGATGCCACTGCATGTTTGTACAATATCATCTACATGTGGAATGAGAGATATAGGTAGTTCATTTCGAATAATTCTAAAGGTTTTTAAACGGCGAATCACTTGTTCGATTATTATGCGAGATTTGGCAATTCTTTTGGTTTTCCGTACGTCTGCTCCACACATTTGTGCTTTTCCTCTGCGTCCAGTTGGTACATATAGTGTTAAATTGCGCGCCGCACATTCCTCAGAAATGTTGAATCCTTTGTCAGCCAGTATAACAGAATATGGCGGGATATCATCCAAGAATCCGCAATTCATTGTTAATGCCTTATCGGAAATCCTGCCTGTATATGCGGGTGAAACATAAATAATTGAACTGTTCGGAGCACAGACTACCAACAATGTCATGGTGTTGTGGTGCTTATAGTCGCTCCATGTGGCACTCTGCAGTTCAAGGTCTTTAGGTGTTTCTATAAACATTTCTGTGCACTCAATTATTGAATGTAGGTCAGACATCTCACGGAAATTATTTGGTTTTGTAGCGATTAGGGTCTCTTCATCAGGAATGTAAACCATTGACCCAAACACTTGTGAGCAAGCCCGTAACCAAGTTAAAAAAATGCGAGCACACAGAGATTCCGAAATGTCAAATCGTCTTGCAAGATCCTTCCCTAAAAGACCTAGTCTCAATCGCATTAAAGTTAGTAAAAATTCTGCTTGTGAAGACAGTTTCTGTTTTGGACCGAATCTGTTGGGCTCTTTGACAAATTTTCGAAAATTGGATTTAATACCCTTCACACCCAGCCATCGTCGGTTGACAATATAGTTATGTAAGCTTTTAAAAACTGTTTTGGACTTGAGACCAGTGAAGAAATTTACATCATCATCACACTGTAGTAGATTGTCAACATACTTTTTACTTCGTAAGTTGTTCACCTCTGCTTTGAGTCCCCTGTTCCCTGCAAGGACAGCTTGCAAATGCGCGTTAAGGTCTTTCATGATTTTTAGTAAGTACATAAGAACCAGCACAATAACCAGTGGCCATGGGAAGAATGTGTTCGACGATTCAAGATTTTCCACGGGTGGGTCTGGATAAAAAGGATAAGCTGTATATACTTCACCATCTGTGTTCGGAATTTCGGAAAAACTGATAACTCATAACCTTCATAACCGAGTCTAATGGTTGGGAGAGGATTTTGAAGTGTGGGTTCATCTTCTGCAAAGTGTAGACTACATACTCTTGAATCTTTTGAAGGTGACCATAGTTTGTTTCCACTACTTCTGCCTATCAGTTGCTTCCAACGTTCTCGTCTCTCGGGATTCTTTTTCTTTGTTGGAAAGGTGAAAAGCCTGCAAAAAAACATGAGAACATACTTTTAGATATTGATTTTATTAAACTGATCTAGTCAATAAACAAACAAAGACTATAAAATTTAAAATCTGCCATTCAAGATGTGAAGTTTATCCTTATTAGAAATAAGTATACAATTATTAAATGCCGAAAATTTCGAAAAATAATACAAAACAATGACAAAAAACACAAACAAGGACTTTAACTACGTTATAATGTAATCTATTCCACGCGAAAATAGACTGAACGGTTTCACTTCCGCATTACCCCACCTACTGACGCTACATTATGAACGAGTATATTTTCCAGACAATTACCTGAAAGGTGGATCACACTTGCAGTGTTTTTCTTTGTGAAGGCATCCACATTCACTGCACAGTTGATCTTTCCATTTTTTCAACCAATACGCCCCATTAGAACAATTGTTTACGGCACAGGTCAGTCATTGTATATTCGACACGCAGTTTCCAAGAATTCTTACTCGCATTTCAAGAAGGTTAACTCTGGATAGATTTTCATAATGCGCATGCGCACTTCGGAACTGTGCATCGGTGTATTACCACAAATTCAAACTCAAAAATCATTGTTTGAGAGAGTGATGTGTAAAATTTGCTTAATATTTTAACATTATTAGCTTTGAAGTATAAAACAATTTGTCCACTTTACAGATAGAAATACTTAAATTGAGTCGCGAAAAATTTCAAAACATTAATTTTACCTAATTAGACCCCGGAAAATAGATATTTACTCCTGGAATTCACAAATAAATGAAAATCTGTAAATAAACCACACTAAAAGTTTAAAATATTAATCTGTTTCATGACTTTTGTTCATCCTATCAATACTTTACACAGAAAAAAATACGTGCACATGATGTTTCGGCAATGTTTAAAAAACTTTACACAGTATATTTATTTTTTTACAAGATAAACAACACAGAATACAACAGTTCATTAGCTTCATATCAGTTTGCAAAGCTTGGAAAAAGAGGCTTGGCAATAATTATTAATTCTTCTGTGGAACCACTGATATCCCTAATTCTGTGATCCCAAGTGGAGGCTAAAATGAATAAAACCCAACCTTACATACTTTCATTACCGCGTTTTTAATACAAATAACCTTTAATGTCCCAAGAATGGTATGCAATAAAACTCCTTAAAGTTCTTGAATCTTTAAATTAACTTATATTTCACATAACAAACATAGAGCAGTTATTATTGCCTTCAACTGGAATTATTGTTATGTAAAAATTGTAAAGTTTAATGAAAATCAAATTTGACTTACAATAGTTTCGCGCCAAATTATTTTTGAAAGCAAAACTAATGTAAATTATTATAATCTTAAATAAATTTGCTAGAAACATCATGATTTTGTTGGCTATAAACAATCCCTTATATGAAGATTTAATCAAAAACAAATGCAAAACTATTTTAAATGATTTAAATAAATACTGATAAAGGTGACTCTTTGGGAGCAACAAACACAATTAAGAGAATAAAGCAGCAGACTCGGTATTATTGAGTCTGTTCATGAGAAGTAATGAAAGAAGCAACACCTCTCACGCTCCCTAGCACCGGCTTAAGCGGTATTCTACCTCAAAGCCACCTATATTGGGCTCGTTGGTCCCGAAGGACCAGTAAAAATAACACTACTGATAATGCTGATTTACAATAGTTTCGCATTAAAAACAAAATCGGTATGAGATACAATATTATGACATATTTTATCTTTCTTCACCAAATTGTAGAATCTAGTTCTAATATTTTGTGACATTATAAAGGGTCAGTATCTGATAAGGATTATGTAAAAAAATCATTTTCAGAAAAAAAGTGAGTTACAATAGTTTCGCGTTAAGCCCTCGAACTGTTTCTTTCCCGTTATTGGTGTTATCGCATTGTTTTTAGGTTCCATATTTAGTTATCCAATTTATTTATGTGTGGTTATGTCATATACAACTTTATCATTGAGTACTTTCTTTTTAACTTTTTTTTTGTATTCATACATGTATGACTATCCCTGAAATGAATACATGATCGGAGATACCTTTGATCACTTATTTTATGACGTATTTAGCTTATGTTTCGTTTGTGACACTATCATTTTTCTGTTTCTTTTTTGGGAGGAAGGGGGACGTGGTGGGGGTGATAAGGTGTAATGGTGGGCTGTTTTACACCATATAATTCGATTTAAATCCATCATTGTTTCCGTCCAAATGCGGATACCCGTTTTGTAAACTGTTTTATGTTTAAGATATCTCAAAATTTGTTTTAGGATGTATAACTTGTTATTTTAGTGTTGTTTTTCGTGCATGTTTTGCATGGTTATGTACTATAATTGTTGAAAGTTATGTTCAACATGTGAATGTATTGTTATAATTTATTACATACTCGCCAGACACAATCACAATAGTATGTGTATTGACATATGCCCTCGAGTCAATCTTATCATTTCTCCAGTCAAATAGTGTGAGAAAATACATTGTAGTGCTGTCTATAGCTAATGTTATGCGCCACTGTGACCGTTGTGTCTTGAATCAAATTCATTATGTATAAATAACCGCTAACAGTTTTCGTGGAGGGATATTGTTCGATTTAATTAAATTCGCTTATGTGTAAACGTTTCTTGAATTTATATCATTTTTGTCAGAGTATGGCTACTTAAGGCATCGTCATACAGCACTGAGGATTATAATTGTTTGTAAAAGTTTGATTATTTTACCAGCGTTATTTATTCTCACCGACTGAAGCACTGTAAAATGCCATTATATTTTGTCACGCATTTATTATTGACAGTGATTTATAGGCCCATTGGTCCGGGTGATCTGTCATTGTACAGTTGACCGTTGTGTCTTGAATCAAATTCAGTATGTATGAATAACCGCTAACAGTTTTCGTTGAGGGATATTGTTCGATTTAATTAAATTCGCTTTTGTGTAAAGGTTCTTTGAATTTATATCATTTTTGTCAGAGTATGGCTACTTAAGGCATCGTCGGAGATATATCTCTGAATGGATCAATTGGTTGATATACCAATGTCATTTATACTGTTTGATACGTCATTAGCACAGAACTTCGAGACATCATTTGTGCAGTATAGTAATACAGCACTATGGATTATAATTGTTTGTAAAAGTTTGATTAATTTACCAGCGTTATTTATTCTCACCGATTGAAGCACTGAAAAATGCTATTATATATTGTCACGCAGTTATTATTGACAGTGACTTATACGCCCATTGGGCCGGGTGCTCTGTCATTGTATGTATGCTCTTGTTTGTCACTGTATGCACATGTCACTATAATAAACTATTTATTTACCTACCTACATGAATAAAAATTATCTTGGTATCCCGTTTGTCGTATGCCGTAATATAATACATCCTGTTTACATATTTTATTTGTTTGTTTGTGCTATTGGTTTTCGGTCCATACGTGAAAGAAAGCTAATTATAAATTATTCATCGATGTATTTTTAATTACAACTGACACTTAACATTGCAGCAAAAAACATATCTAGAGATGCGGTCGTTTGTCTGATAAATGCAGACCTAGAGAAAGGATTAGCGTGGCTCGTATAATTGCATTTAACTCTTTCGATAATATACTGAAAACTTAATTTAATATACAATTAATTTAGCGATATGAATTCCGTTAGTGTTCTTTACTGTTCTCATAATACATTGTCTCAGCTGCTAAGAACCGCGATTATTGCTTTAGGTTAATGGGATGAACGATGAAAAGCCATTGGGAATTGGCACCCTTGTATGCAGAAAGTTTACTAGGTCGACGTGGTGTTTACCGCGACAATGTACTATATAATGAGATGCTAAAAACGTCAATAATCTGGAAGCGAAAGAATTAATTTCAATGTTACATATTACTAAGACGCTGTATTTGGTTCTTCCTTTATTGATTTGATCAATATTTTATTCAACTAATGAATGGGCTAGGACAACATATTATACTTATTTGAATTAAACATCTCCCGCTGAGACCGCTGAGTTTTTAACCCTTAACCCGCTACATATATATAATGGACTGTTCTTTCTTTGAATTAAGACCATACCATTTATGTGACAAAGGAGTGTTTTGTGGAACATAACTGATCAGCCTGCGAGTTTTTACTAACAGGCCGATCAGGGTTTACAATGGACGCAAAGGCTATTATAGTCTTGCTTAGCGAGTAAAGGTTGAAACCAGGTTCTAGGGTGCACCAAACATTACTCTTGCCATATTGTCATTCCAATAAATCAGGACAGTGTACACAACGAAATCCCCGCCAAGCTGAATCTTCTAATAAACAAGTGAGCATTAATAGGCTGTTCCATCAATCCATAAAATTGATAAAACTCCATATAAATAAGGTGCAGAAATGTAATTTGATAAGAATTTATTCATATGAAAAATGTACTTCTCACTCAAACTAAGAGTAGTAACATGTACACCATGAATGAAAATGACTGGAATATATTCTATAATATTCCTTTTCAAATAACTAAAGACACCAATCTTCAATGGTTGCAAGTAAGATGGTTGCACTTCTAACATTAAGTCAAACAACAAATGTACGTTTCTCACGAAGCCGCAACAACTATAGAACATATATTTTGGCATTGTAAACACACACAGATTGTTAACTGATGTGGAATTATTTCTCAAATTAAAACATATGAAGCTTAATCCAAGTGAAATAAAAACAATTTTGGAAACAAGGAAAACAATTGAAAAGCAATTTTGGAAACACATAAAATGGAGCGTTACAAATGCACCTGTATATGTTCTAACACGAATATAGGATTACAAAGAAGCATTACATTAGTTTCTACATTTTAAAGGACTTTCCATTTATTTATCCTTACCAAGCTCTAAATCTATAGCATTTTAGAAAGAGATCACAGAAAAGTTCATGTTGCTATACAATTTCTAGTTAATTCTGCCTCATTTTACATATCGAGGGTATAACCAACACGGAGTCGCATTTTTGTCATATTATTACGCTAAACTGAGATTATTGCAAACTGTGTTTTAAATGGGCAGATATTGTTTACATTCTTTACGGATTTGGCTATTTCATAAAATAGCTTACACGAGTGCCTTTTTAATATTGAATTTATTAAACGGTTGGATAACACTTGTATGATGCGAGACTGTGCCGCGCACCACATCAGTTTTATCCAACATTAATTTGTCTGTCTGGAGTCCATATATATCTAACTCTATATGAACTTAACAGGCATCATTGATCCCATGATACAACGAAAACAAGCTGAAAAGGAACCAATAAAGTCCATTCGGCCTGCACTCATGCCCCACACCCACCCCAAAACAAAAAATAGAAAAAAGTCTCCTTTTTATAATGTTTTACTGGAAAAACTGTCCATGCTGAGATAACATACATACATTAAATTACACAATTATTGCAATATTATTGTATCCAGTATTTTGTTGAATAATGAACATGTAAAACGGAAAAGACAATTTTTGTTTTGTTTCTTGTCAGTAGGCAGTATTCACAACAGCTGAAAATAAAATATTTAATGCATAATTATACCATACATAGCATGATCGCACAATGTATTTATTAAACATTAAACGTGTTATTCTATTTCTATGTTAATCATCACAAGGACTTTACAGACATATTAAAATCACTTTGACAAACACAATTTCATTTGAGATCCAACGCCATCCTCTTCTATCTCCAAAGATTATACAATCGATATGGTGATAAACTGCTAATAATTACAAAAAAAGTTTACACAGGAAGACATTTAATCAGGTCCAACAAAAGCCAACAATAAAACCGTGTTCAGTTGTGCAATCAGATATAGCTTCACCAAAGATGCAAAGGTTATAGCGGCACGTTTCATTTCCAGGGAACGGATGGATTAGTTATCCAAATGAGGTTAATCTTAGGAAATGCCAATATTTCTGACCTGAATAAGAACCCACAATTACCAAAGAATGACGGACGTGTTGTTTAACGATTGATTCATTAACCTAGTATCTAAGGTTATTTATTGCCGTCCCAAAGAGAGTGGAATACATCACTGGCATACAGGAACGTGCCTTACTCTTACGGTTAAATAACGACACATGGACGATTTACAAGTGTATGACATCGCCTGGTCTCGAAATGACGAAATACATATGTTTTACCATCAGTGTCATAACATGTCATAACATGTCAGTAGGCTTGAGTAGGTTGTAAAATGGCTTCTGCTCCAGGAACATATTCCTACGAATTATGGAAGGTATGAAAGTATGCCATGTACATAGTTATTTCTTTGGATGACGAGATAATAAGGTAGCATGTATATGTTTTATAACTATCACTACGTGGCGAACCTTTGACAAACTAATTACGGATGACATATGCCAGTGTACGCCAAGGGCACGTTGCTTTGCGTCATTGACAGTTTAAGATGTACGGGTCAAATCGAAGACGCATACAAAGGAAATCGTATTTTGCCAAACATAAAATGTAAAGATACTTGTGCCATGAATACATTTGATTAATCAAGATGTTGAGATACATGGGTCTTCTTTTCAAATATAAAAGTAATTTAAGGATTCTTCTGCGACAAGGACTATCACAACGTGACTTCTATGGTGATGTGATTTATAAACTTCGTAAGATTCTTGGTCATGATCACTTTCATACTATCTTTGTTAAACGTGGTAAAAAGTTTATCAAAAGAGGTTATGACACTACCATTTTGCAACGTACTGCAAGCTTGGTGGTGGACCCTTTTACAGTTCACCACTATGCTTTCCTCTTTAATTGTACGATGACCGGACAGGATGTGGACCCTATGATGACGCCTACCTAAAGTCGATTGGGACGGTGGCGTTTGATGTTTGTCTATGATCTTTCTTGTCGTGCCCTTAATGGTTTATTCTTTTGTTGCTCTGGCTTCTGCCAAGTCATTGAGTACCTTCATTGTGACTTTCTAGGCTATTGTATTTTTTTTGTATTATATTTACACGAGCATATTTGTGTTTTACTTATATTGCCTATTGATGCTGCCTTCTTGGTTAGAAATTAGATCATGGCGGGAATTTCTTTATTTACACTGTCCTGTTTTAATGGGATGACAGTAGGGTAAATGTGAGGTTTGGTGCACCCTAGAACCAGTTTAAACCCCCAGTTGCCTTCTTTGCCACTGACCGTTCCAAGGCGGTAGCCCTATTGTCAACCCTTTTGTGTTTGTGATGTCGTTTGCATTTATTATTACTTTTGCCTTTTTGTTTGTCTGTTTGCGTGTTTGTTTCTGTGATTTGTGGTTGACTGTCCTCCTTGAATGCTACATTCCCTGTCCGATCTTTTTATATTTCTTTACCAATAGGCGTGACATTTACATACAACCTATGCACAGAGACACTTTCCCCTAACTAACATGACTAATAATGGATCATTTACAGGTGACATGCATGTCATCTAAAACAAAGATATCACCAAATGTACAGCCAACATCACTAGGTAAGTAATATAATGTGAAAAAAAATACTTATTTTGACATTGTATTCACAACTAAATATGAATTAAACACAATTTAATTGAACCCATCAAACCCTTCTGGGATTGTGAGTTTTATGAACAGCCAATATTATTTAGTATATACTTTATATCATTCGATTTGGCAAGGCTGGCAAGTTAAATAACGTTTACTATTGTACACACTGATTGACAATTGATTTCAGTAGAGCAATGCATATTGGTTGACAACTACCAGTGCTTAACATCTGCTGTACATAACCGGCGGAAAGCTGCGAGCTATTAAATATGTCATAGCGTCAACGAACACTATCAAATATATATATTCACCTACTTTTAGACATTGCTCAGTCACGCAGACTTAACTGAATTGCTTTCGGCGGTTGACCTTTTCTCAGAGATCCCGGATGTTGACGCTAATCTTTCAGATAAGGAGAAGGAACATTCGCCAGATTTACTTAATAAGACATTACGGTTGACGTTTCAGGCAGTGTATTTTTAGTTTTCCTTTACTGTACCTTACATATTATATCTTTCATTGATGTATTGTACAACTATATACGGATAGAAAGTGACCCATGCATTGCATACCTACAGTTGTGTCTATTCCTTCATATACCATTATTCATGTAGGCATAAAATATATTTATAAAGCTTTAAACTTGTTATTCTAGTCATTCTAGTTCTAAAAAGAGTCATTCTAGTTCTATGTTAATCAGCAAAAGCACTTTACAGACATAATAAAATCATTTTGACAAATACAATTTCATTTGAGATCCAACGCAGTCCTCTTCTATCTCTAATGCTTATTCAGTTAGCGATATGGAGGAGATAAAATGCTAGTAATTCTAGGAAAGTTTACACAGGAAGACATTTAATCAGGTCCAACAAAAGCCAACAATAAAACCTTCATCAGTTAGGCATGCAGATACATTTCCATCAAAGACGCAAAAGGTATTAGAGACATTTTGTTCTCAACGGGACTGATGGATTAGTTAATTATTCCCGTGAAACTAAACTTATAACCGAGACTGCAATATTTCGTATTTATCGTGTTCGGCCGTTTCCAAAGGTCCACTCTCATACTCTTTCATAAAACGCCAACACGCTTGAACGGAATGAGAAACCACGATTACCAATGAATGATGGGTTCGTTTCTTAGTGTTTGATTCATTAAACTATTATCGAATGATATTTAGTGCCATCATATATCTGTTAAACAACAACATAAAGTAATTCCATAGTTGGCATAAGTTTTATCAAAATATTGTTGCATGCTCTTTGTCGGTAGTAAGAAAAGAAGTTAAACGTTTGGTGTAAGCACTAACATTTAGAAAGAAAGCGGGCCTTATAAGGATGTTGGTGTAATTTAGGAATCCAGTAAATAGTTGGAAGTTTGTTACGTTTTTCGTCTACATAGGGCTTGAAGTACCGAGAGATATGCATGGAAAAAACGTCGTCCTCAGTAGATTGAACGGGAGTATACGAATTAGTGCTCCTCTGTTATAGAGATAAAACATAGATGTAATGTCAAACAATAATTAAATTATTAGCTGCTTTATCAGTAGGAACTAAAACAAATATATTATTATTGAAATTCTTAAATTCCCGACTGTAAATTACGAAACGATAGGTATCGGGGGAAGTAAAGAATTAAAAAGTTAATACGTGTATCTGTAATTTTAAGAATTGACTTTTTCCAATTAGGACAGGAGTTCGGGTCCTCATCTTCTTTACGACACCATTTTATACTAGACCATCTGAGGACGACATTCATTCCAATCAATAACTGAAGGCAATCTATATTTCGGACCTTTAGAAAACAAATATGTTTACCTACAATATCAACACTACCAGTAAAACCTGCCGCAGCATAGCAACAGTTTGATGTTTTACACGCACATTTCTTATGAATGTAATGTTCTATGTACAGGACATAATCCAGTTTGTTGTAGAGGGAAATTATATTTCTAATTGGTTTGTTATACATATAACGCATTGTAGAACCTTGGCTTGTCAATAAAATCAAAACTCTTCTTAAGATATAGTATTTTTAGAAACTGACGGACGTGATAAGACTCCTTGTCAATATCGGGGTAGGGAAACATGTTGAGTGTTGCTCTGAATTATGAAAACAGTGTTATATAAAGGATATGTTGTGAGTGCTTCCTTGTCGATCAACTTAATTGAAAAGTTGGACAAAAAGTTGGGACGAAAGCATAGAGTACTTTCTAGCCTGTTTAAAAATAGTATGTAAATCAACGACTGACAAAGTTACACGCGATTTACGTTTGATGTTACCATTACGTCCACGACCATGATACCTAGATTAAGACTTTCGAATGGAAAACATAGAACAAATATCAATATCAGGATATTTTGAAATATGTCCTTGTTGATAAATGTTATCATTAAGGCCCAGTAGATATGTCATGTCAGTAGGCGTGAATATGTTGAAGAACGACCTGTGCTCAAAGAAACTTTTCATACGAATTATGGACGGTAGAGAAGTATGCCATGTACATTGTGTTGTTTTTGTTTTGTGTTTTTTTTGGATGACGAGATATATCGGTTGTGTGAATATTTTATATAACTATGACTACGTGACAAATCTTTAAACTGAATTGGGTTTTAAAGCGCACCAACACATAGATGGTTATATAGCGCCTAACAGGAATGCACTTTCCAGGTTCATCCTCCATTTACCTAAAGATATTTCTTACTTTCAGAACTGCAGAGGTCCTGCAAATTCTATAATAGACACTCCATTTACGATGGAGCCATGTTTCCACGTGTGCATATGGGTGTCATGATAAAGACCTTGAATGAGCATGATTAAAAATGACACAATGAATATGAATGGGGCGTCCTACTCTTCTGCATATGGGAGTGTGTTTGTGAGATTACAGTGGTTGTATTCTAACCCGGCAACCAATCTCTAAATAAAATACGGATGACATAGAAGTGTATGTCATTAACACTTATTTTGTCATGTTGATTCATCGATATTTCGAAACGTATGTGTCAAAACGAGGACACATAAATATGCATGCATTTCTTGACAAGATTGACCAATTAATTACGGATAATATGGAAATATGCATGCAACAAACTTGATTGATCGAAACGTTGAGATACATAGCTCATACTAGCGAAGACACACCAATAGGCTTGATTACGTTTATATATTACCACTAACCAGAGACCCATTACCCAACTAATAATGCATTATATACAAGATGCATACTTGTCATGACTGTAAAATTAACATGTTGTGAAAACACAACTCCTAACGCACGTTGTACTCAAATTGCAAATATATAAACTGAGAAGGAATTAAATACGGTTTACGTTACCCATCAACACAGTTTACCGTATTCGAAGTCTTTAAAACATCTTATGCTATCGAGCATATACTTGATTTGGCAAGGCTGACATGTTAACGTTTTCCATTGCCTAAATAACCACGATCCTACACATGGTTTGGCAATTGATTTTCGTATAACAATCCACAATTGCTGACAACTACCAGTGCTTTAACAGCTGCTATACAGGAGAGAAAATAAAAGTCATTAGACTTTTCCCAGCGCCAATGAATCATTCCCTTAAATGAACATATTCACTTTTTTCCACACATTGCTCAGTCACGCAGACTTAATTGAAGTGCTTTCGGTAGGGAAAAATCTCTCATAAATCCCAGATGTTGACGATAATATTTTAGACAAATAGAAGGAGCATTCTTTAGATATATTTAATAAGACGTTAAATTCTCGCAATCATTTTTTTTTAATGGGATTGCATATGACACATTCTAAGTGCATTTAGCAAGGCCTCGCAGTAACATTCTTGTATGTTATTAGTTCTACACGACAGAAAATCACCTAAGAACAATGGAAGATAGACACAGTAGTTATTGAACAGCTCAGTTGTGTTCAACTGTTTAAATGTTAAGGGGACTACGTGCTATAGACTAACTATAGCGTCAAAAATGGAGTGACAATTCTCTTACACTATTTATAGACACCTCTTCTTCCAATAAAATGTCAGGAGTCTTTTAGACTGTAATGTTGACCTAAGCACGGGTAGTTGAAACGGTAAACCTTCATTCACTGTAAAACAGAATTATATTAAAATTCCCTTGCTATCACATATAACTGGATTTATATGTAAAGCAATTTATTTTTCGTGAATCTTGAGGCATTTTTTAAACAAGTAGTAGAATAAACTGGGTTGTGTAGTGGAAGCTTTTGTTTAGTAGTCTATCTATACTGTCAATGAAGTTAATATAACTTGCCTTCCAGTTTCAAGCTAGATATGCTTTATTTTCATTTACTCAGGTACTAAGATACCGATGCGCTGTGTGTGTAGTGAAACGAGCGATATTGATATACAATGACACGACCATTGTAACTGTAACCAAATAATAATACAGAACGTTGTGAATAATGAGACAGTTTGATGAATTAATGAATTACAAAGTCAATAATACAAAGGAAAAGTACTTAAGTTCTTTGTTACAAATTGATTAGGTCTTCATTTATTTTTGATATTGCCATTCCTGTTAAACACAGACGATATATGATGTGCTAATACCGATGCATTGAAAAAATTACAATGTCAATAATACAAAGAGAATTATGGTGGCATATTTCTGCCACGAGATAGCTAGATAATTGTCATGATTATTTCGGGATTGTAGCATGTATTTTTCGAGATAATAATACATTTTCGCGAAAATATTATAAAATATGTAAGATAAAATTATCTCAAATGCTTTAAGTTATCATTTTGAATGCTACGCTAATGCCCACTTCTGCCATCATGATTCTGGTTTCTAGAGAATTATCACGATACCCATATCATGCTTTCTTCGAGATAGTTATTGAATTCTCACGAAAATCTCCTAGTTATCTTGTTATATGCCGCGATACTACTGATCATGATATTTCTGGTTTCGCGATAAATAATGCTATTGAGTTAACAATAAATATTTACGAGATAGTGACGTGAATTTTCAAGATAATTAGTCGGAATTATTACGAAAACAAAATTTCAAACTTTCACTATTATGCTAACGTGATGACAGAAGTTGGCAGTATCGCAGCAAGTTTTGTTAGATAAAATTGTTGAAAATTAAAGAGAAAATGTAACATTATCGCGAAAAATACACGACAATTTATCTAGCTATCTCGTAGCAGAAATATGCCACCATAGAGAAATTACTTCATTTATTTCTGATGTTGCTATGCGTGACACAGTCATTATAATTCTGATGTGATGTTACTAAATGGGCAAACTATGTTTTTATATTATTAAATAATAACATTGATTTTGCCATTAAGTCTTGTTAGGAAAAGGTATCAAATATTTGATGATAAAGCACAATATGATCGCAAATACATATTTTCACACATTTACTCAAGGATAGCTTCCAAAATCGATCCCCATTATCAAAGTGTCAACATTGAAACCGTGACAATCATAAATACACAACACACGACGTGTCATTTTATGTCATCCGTACCATGTTGACATTCGAAAGCTAACTAGGTGTAAATACCTTACAGTACTTAGCTCACAATAACCGTAGTTGCAATTATCGTCCCAAAGGATTTTGCGCATGGTGTTAACTAGCATGTTTTCGAAAGCCAGACATTTTAGAAATCTGATGTTAATGAAGAGATATCAATTGAGCATTTCTAGTAGCACAATGCATGCGAATTGCAATATGTTCTTCCTAATAGTATGTTTCTTCGTTTTTATTTTCATATTATTTCATATTATATACTCTGGTTCACTTATTATTCGCGTTATAACTTGTCCACATGCTGTTAAGCAGCCCTAACACGAATTTTGTCTTCATTTCCAATTTCGGTAAAATATGAAACACAATTCTATAACACCATTTGTCAGCTGAGCTGCAGTATAACATTTATCTTGTCTTCGCATACGTATTCCAACTAATTAGAGTGCGTGGTCCAGTGGTAGGGCGCCGAACGTCAGATCTAGAGGTCGTGGGTTCGATCCTCGCCGCGGCCACGTTATTTATCCTTGAGCAAGATAATTAATCCACATTGCTTAGTGCTGTACTGGTTCTACCCAGGAAGCCATCGAGAATGATTAATCTAAGTTGCAAGAACTTGTTTCGCAATCGATGTAAAATAGAGATGTTTAAATAAACGTATTCCAACTACCGTAAAGGTTTAACTGTCAAAAACCAGACGTTTCAAATATTTACTCCAGCAGCATACTTGTCATCAACTTACATTCGAGTATCTGTCTATCCATTTGATAATGAACTTGAGCAAATACCATCATACGATTTGATACCTCTTCAATATTCATGGTTAATGCACTATGAAAGGAAAGTACGGAGCGATATGCCATGCAAGTCTCAGACGCTCTTTCCGGTACATTCTAAAAGACTCACATTCTAATCCATGCCTATCAATTTGGCTCAACCGTGCACCATTAACTGCTTGTATACAAGGTTTGCGTGATAATATATATGGTATTGTTCCCATCATCTCATCGTTTCAATCTTGCGATTAAGTTATGTCTGATTTGTCTTATATCTCCGGACTAACTCCGCAAATTTCCCGGATATATTTGCGATACATATAGTCTAGCAGTCTAGTTATATATTAATATAATATCTGACTGAAAAAAACAACATGTCAATTGATTTAGAAACAAATACTTACACGTGCAAACGAAGACTCATATTGTATTTCCCAGTTCTATAAGACGATCTGCTTCCGTTAATTGGTAAATGCATAGTTGTCATTTCAGAACTTCCGGGAAGCCAATTACCTTTGGTTTGTCCCAAAAGCTGACGAGCCTTTAATGTGACTTAATATTTGGATGTACTATAGTTCAATGCTTAAAATCTGTAGGCAAACATGGATGAAGGCACTATATTCACTCGGAAATAGTAAATACAACATGCGACATTGTCTTTTGGCTGTTACTTGTGATACGCAGGCTTCATAACCGCTGCTCCCAACTAAATTCCATTATGTTTATTTCGCTCTTCGGGGCATTTAATATTATTAGATATTGGGACCATACGCCTATGACATGGGGAAGCATATGACTCCATGTCCACCGCCGTATGCATGCCATCTTTGGGATGGTTTAAATTGTCTACTAATGATTTTATGAATATTGAGTTCTGCCCAACCCGGGGCTAGAGGGCGTGAGCGGTAGCTAGCATATTACACTACCGCTCATGAATATATACACGACCGCTCATGAACAGTTTCAATCAAACCGAGACTGCAATATTCCGTACGTGGCGTGCACGGCCGTTTGCAAAGATCCATTATCATACTTTTTTTGTATCGATATAATGGCAACGACATACGTGTCTTATTATATATTTGAGTATTATCACATTACATCAGCAAACAAATCAGACGTGTTCTTTCAGATCACATCATATCCTAAATAGGAAGGTAACGTTTACTGTTTTTCCTTAATTATACCCACGTTTTTGAGGAAAAAAAGCCAGCGTATATTAAAAATCGCCTTCGTCCGTCCGTAAAATACACTAACTATTCAACTACACTGTCATTTTTCCATATGTTTGCACATAACTGGGTATATGTAATTGTCTATGAAATATAAACAACATATCAAACGATTTTATTATTTCGAACTCGGACGTCTGCCCGTGGGCCCAGGGTGGTGGGGCGTGGGGATTTGGGGTCAAATATTTTGTAATATTATGTCTCAAATGAAACGTCACGATGATGGGATTACACTGCGTACATTTGTTTCCTCCTACGTCATCGGTGGGGCCCGGAAGTGGCAAACAATGCACTAATAATTCAATTACGGTGTCAGTTTTCCATACCTTTGTTAATTAATTAGTATAATAGTCGTCTATGAAAGAGGTACGCAGCATGCCAAATGATCTATTATTTAAAACTCTGTCATCTTCCTTGGGGTTGGTGTTGAAAGGGGTGGGTGGTGTTGGAGGTTAACAGGTGGTCATTTTTTTATTTATGTCTCAAACTAATATTTTGATGAAGATAACAGTTTATAATAATATGTTTTCTCCCGTATGTGTGTTTATGCTTGGTGGTGTTTGCGCTGGTGGTACGTGTGGTGGTGCGGGTTGGAGGTTGTAAGTGGCTTCATAATGTCCAATAAACACACAATTCATTTGCAGTGTCATTTTTAGTTCTACTGGTCATTTAAGGCCTTCATTTTTCATCCGATCTTTACCAAACTTTATTAGATTGTTAATATTAATGAAAGCTCGGACAAGTTCGAAAACCAGCCAGATCAAACCAGTAGTAGCGAAGTTATGGCCCTTGGTTTAGTTAAAAATGCTATATTTTGCCTCGTTAAGACGATAGGGCCTTCAATTTTCATCCGATCTTTACCAAACTGTATCAGATTGTTATTATTAATGAAAGCTTGAACAATTTTGAAAAACAGTCAGATCGGACCAGCAACAGCAGAGTTATAGCCCTTGATTTAGTTAAAAATGCTATATTTTGCACCGTTAAGACAATGTTGCAATAAGTTGGATATAATATACATAATTTTTGGTTTATTTGGCTTGCGGCATTAAAACACTATTATCTAATAAGTAACATGACTAACAATTGGTACAAGCAAAGGCCATGTTCTCGTGGATTGGAATTCAGGAATGTCACGGATTGTTTTTAAATATTAAGGTAACAGAGACCACAGTATATCGGAGGAGAGTGGATCAGTTCAGTCAGGAACAGGGGATCACAGTGTGTCAGACTGTCTCACAGCTAACACATGTTGTAAATACGCCTATTAAAAATGTTATTAAAATAGTATCGTTATTCTTTAAAGCAGACAACGCAAAGTAATAATTAAAGCCGCCACTAAGCTACCTTATTGTCGACTACGTCACTTCTATGTATCCTGTGTAATTTTCGTTTGTTTAGTTGGCTGTAATCGCTGGTTGCTTAAATGCCTTATCAAAACAGTGATTGCAGTAAATAGACATTGCCTTCAATTTTCATTTCATCAGTTACTAAGATACCGAGGCGCCATGAGCAGATGAGTATAGTGAAAAGAAGAATATTGCTATGCAGTAAAAAGACCATTGTAATTGGAACCAATTAATAATACAGAACGTTTTGAATAATGAGACAGTGTGATGAATTAATTAATTACAAAGTCAAAAATCGAAGAGAACATACATAGTTTCAATGTTATAAATTGGTGAGGCATTGATTTCTGTAATTGCCGTTCCTGTTAAAACACATACCTAATATGACGTGCTGTTCCTAAATGGGGCGAATGTGTTGCTTTAGTATTAATTAACAATAGTATTGACATTTTCAAACACGTTTGTGTTTTGCTGTTACGGTCATTATTTTTAGATCGGTTTATGATAAATACTCGTTTAAGTAAACGTTAACGGACCTTGAAAACAAGGCACAATTTGATTCCAAAATCAAATTGACATAACTTACTCAAGGATAATTGCAAAAATATATCCTTTTTTTCAAAGTTACATATGTTGACATACGCATGAGAAAGCAGATAGCACAAATTGTGCGTATGCCTATGATACTATTGTACAATGTATACAACATTAGTTTCCCAGATAAAAGTTTGGAAAATGTTGTGCAAAAGGTGTTAACTAATATATTTTAGAAACTAAGCTATACCAATTTAGCATTTCTTACAACACAATGCATGTGAATTGCAATTTTCTTAAATAAGAAATTCTTCCTGTACTTCAGATTTGATCTTACGTTTATTTTCCACATAATTTTATATTCTTAACAATTAACGGTCGAACAATTAGTGCATTATAAGCGCAGAACAAAATGACCCAACTAACTAAAATACGGTATAATCACAAATTAAAGTATTTCCATTAATGTTGTGATGTTAACTGAATATCTTTTAAAAATACTACTAATGTCGTAATTGGTTGTCAAACGCAAAGCTGGGATACGTATATATATCCTACATTCACAGCTTAGCATATTCGGAATTTGGTTTCACTTAAAGGTAGTAATACAATAAATGTATCTTTTTCGATCCAGGAAACATAACACATCTTAATAAAACAATTGCCCCGGGTGAGGATCGAACGCACGACCTTCTGATCGATGTATCTGTATGTGATTATGAGAATGACGCGCTCCCTATTGCGCCACCGAAGTGTTGTCTTTGCACATTGTTCATATATTTATTTTAGTTTTCTTCCTTTATAGCAGTAATGTCTTTGAATAAACCTCCCAGAGTGTTTAAAATAGTCACACATTATTATTATCATAACAACATGACAACTCATATTTACATGTCAATGTGTCTTATCATCGTTTTAAAGTTACAGAGTTTCTATATCTCTTTATTTGTAACTTCATGTCGAAATCGAGTATTTGAGCGGGCACATATAACACCGGACATCATTTATGATATTTACATCGACAAGTGCACATCGTTCCTGTGCACAGGTAACATTATGATGTTCAAAAGAAAAAACAAGTTGCCACTTTCGGGACTCGAACACACGACCTTCTGATTTCAAGTCAGGAGCTCTATCCTCTGAGCTCTAACGCTTCTTGAGAAAATGATATACTAACTACCATGTATTAAATGTCAAAATAACTTTGCCTATTTGAATGCAACTCATGATGAATCAATACATATATAGTCCATCTTGTTACACATGTATATTAACATTGGCTGGTGTAATACTATATGTTATCAATATGAAACTAATATTCCGCCTCAAAACAATCATATATCGACTTGTAATTTAGCGGTTGTTGTGTTCGCTAGTTATTACGTAATGCTATTTAATGTTAAAAATGTTACGACATTTACATGTACCAATAAATAGCCGTGGTTTAGTGGTTAAACGTACATCCATCAAATCTTTAAAGCGCAACGTCTGTGTTTCAAATCCCGTTCCGGGCAAGTACTTTTTTATCACATATATTCTGAAGCCGTATATTTATCGATGTTACCTGTACGAAGGCTGAATAAAAATGTGATATTTTACGCATCGCTTTCTGCCTTATATACCGACTTTTTGGGTGTTCGTCGATTTGAAACTACTTCACACGTGACTAATTCATATGCATGAGTTATTACCAGTTACAATAGAGTCTGTATAGCTTTAAGGCGCTAAAGGAACAACAGGAGGCCTTCAGACAAATGCAATAATGTTCAATGCCTAGTTTGATTTCTTACGAGGTTTTGATGAAACATATATTTGGAAGTTTAATAAAAATAGTATTTCTTTCAAATATATTTCCGTTTAGACTTGATATTTTCAAATTGAAAAGTAATACTATTAGAATTTAAGGTAAATTGTGCCAGTCCTACGTAGATATGTAACACAGGGCAATACAGAGCAATACCCATGTACCGCTTTTAATCGTATCAATATCTTTATGTATTTTCATCAAAAATGAGATATAGGGTCCTATAGAAACCACAGCGTCCGAACGCAATGGCATCGTAGGTCCGCACTGTACTGCAAACAAGGACTTGAAAATACAATAAAAGAGACAAAAGACAACAGAAAGGGTGGTGAAGACATGTTTACCGACTTGGAACGGTCAGTAGGCAATAAGGCCTACTGGTTAGCTTGAATCGATTTTATATACGCACAATCCTCGCTATTATCCTGTCTTCAGCGCCCAAATAGACAAGACAGTGTAAACAAAACTACATCCCATCAAACTGAATTCTCTAACAATAAAGTCCACATCCAGAGAAATTAACTAAAGAAAGAAATACAAAATAATAAACATCTCAGGATGTATCCGGAATCATATTAGACAACCATAGTAGTTGCAGTTAAAGAGAAAATCAATCTAGGATACGACCAGAAAACCCGATGGACGAAAGCTCATGCACCCACCTCCCTTAGTTGGGGTTTCAGTAGGTACAATCATAGAGTCCCAAGAGGTAGTCCTGTCATCGCACAAGTGAAAAGTGAAGCGTAATGACTGACTGTCACTGAACATGCAGTGCGCTGTACAACCATACTATTCCAAACCCTCTGGTGAATAACTAAGAACCCAGTATATGATGCCTTTTATGTGTACCTTGTGTAGGGCAAACTGATTAAAGGAAAGGAAATAGAAGATAACGGATAAACATGATTTACAATTTCGGAGCTAGGTTGTAGCTGGTCAGAGCCATTAAAACGTACACATGAGGGCTAACAAGCTCTTCTTAAACTTGCCAGTTGACTTTAACTTGCCATACAGCTTAGTAGTATACAACTATTTAATTCATTAGAAGTAAATGGTTAGAACTACTTATCAGAGTGACTGACTACGTACCCCAAAAGGGTACTATTACACGAGGCGGCACGCCGAGTGCAATAATATCATTCAAGGGTCAGTAGTCACTCCCTAGGATAACTAGTTCCAATCCATTGACTACTAAGGCATTAAATAGTTGTTTTATTATATATCATAAAATATAACAGTTTCGTTATTTCAAGTACTAATGAAATTAAAATTTGGAGTGTGAGCCGTAAACAATGTATCTGCTTCCTTTGCAGATTTAAATAATAGCGCGTGACTGACACAGATCGACTATTGCACGGTCGCGTGACGCTTTGTTGCATTTTAAAAAAGCGCGTCAATGACAAATATGTAATATTGCTCGCTAAATTTACTATTGAACGGTCACGTGATGAACTATTGAACGGTTGGCATATTTCCAATGAGAATGGTCAAAACTATTTAATCACACGTGACTGCTTCTACACCAATGAAAAACACTTATATTTTATGATATATAATAATAAAGACTAGTTCAGAGCTAACTAGTTGACGAAGATAAAGCATTACGAAAATGTAACAATTATCAATAAAGTAAAATATAAGCTGAGTGAGAGCACTAGCTACATCACTGGCATGCTGTTAAGCTTTTGCAGTTAGGGGATACTTATTAGCTTGGCAAATACCCCTATTACCCAACTTACATGCTCAACTTGCGACTACATATCAATAGCAACTATGCCTCAATAGCAACTATGCCTTAAACAATTTCAGAGTATTTCACGCCCATTACAGCATGACTGTTTACATATTTCAAAATAATATTCAGTAAACGCATTTATATGTCAAGTTTAGATTAATTAATTATTTTGGTATTGGTGACATTACACGATATCTGTAATTTGCTAGACAACTGTGTTTGTTATGTAAATATAATATTTACGTGTGCGTGTAACATTGTGTGCTGAAATTGGAACTTCTTTTTTAGACATCGTACAGCCAAAATACGGCAGTTTAGTTATGGATAAGTTATCATTTTATTTGTTATTAATATTAACAATTCGCATAGCAACAAAACATATAGATAAATAGTCGTTTGTCCGATAAATATATTTTAGGTTTAGCATGGTTCGTAAAACAATATTTAACAATTTCGATAATATATTGACAATTTAATTTACATTTGTTTAACAATCTGCTCTGTTGACTGTTGTTTGCTGTAGACAAATGCAATCCAAGAATATATTGTCTCAGCTACTAAGATTAGTGATTATTGATTTAAGTTAACGGAATGAGCGACGAAAAGCGATAAATAGAAGTGGCACCCATGGATGCAGAAAGTTTACTAGGGCGAGTGTGATGATTAACGTGACACTGTAGTATATAACAAGTTACAAAGTCAATAATCTGGAAGGGAAAACCTAAATTTCGCTGTTTCATATTACTAAGACGTTGTATTATGTTCTTCCTATATTGATTTAACACACATTGTATTCAAATAATGAATTGGATTGGACAACATGGCATTCTTATGTAATACGCCTTCTTTAAACAACGTTAACAAATACATTTACATCAATTATGGCATATGACACTGCAATACAGTTTGCTGCATACATGTTCAAACAATTAGTATAGCATATTAACATTTTCGCCGTAATTATTGTATCTGAACATTTATAATCAGAAAGAAATTAAAGTGTCAAAAAAACAATTCTTTAAACAGTTGCTATCTAAAATTCTCAAATTTCAAAAAGTCCAGACTCTATTGTGCCCATCGCGTTAGGTTTACCTCGAAGTGTTTGTTGGCGGACGGACTATAAACCTTAGAACTACACACACACACACACACACACACACACACACAATTCTCAGATTTCATAATGTGTTACATGTATTATATACTATGATATTAAACTCAATGTTCATTTACTTTGATCGATGAATCGCATTGATCCACATGCGGCTGAACATTTATCAGACAATTTCATTTTAACGGCACACGAGATGTATACCCAAGAATATGCTGTATGTCTTTTTATATTATTTTATCAGTTGTTTGACCTGTGATGACATAAACAAAAACATATCTCGAAAGATAAATTATATTAAGCTAATTTAATGAATTGAAACATTCGTGAAATTTGTAAACGAGTAAGCAAGATAAATGCCAAAAGCAATCTTATTAACAGTAATGATTTACACAGGACATATTGGAAGTAATACAACAAAGTGATAGTTGCAAGTCGTGTTCTGCAGTGTTTAAGTATATTGCCTTAATAATGTATTGTATTTATTAGACGCGGTCTCTTTCTTAGAAGTAAATGGTTAACAGTCGATGTTTAACTTTTAAATTTGTTGTCGCCGCTACTCTTCCTAAACAGCTTTTTGGATTGACATCAGTATGTTCCTACCAAAATAAAGGTCAATATGAATGATCTTGACCTACTTTTCGGACTTAATTAATTAACACTGACGTTTTACATGTATTGCCATGCGATTAAGAAGTTTAGCAAGTAGAATAAGGTTATCGTCATATTCTCTAAGAATTCAAGAAGGTCGGTATGGTATCAATAGGATTGAAATAAATGAACGTTATGTCAATATTGTAATACTCAAGATATTGAAGATGAGTTTCATTTCATTCTAAAATGTCCATGTTACTCCGATATAGGGAGGAAATACATAGCACAATATTATCGTAATATACCAAGTATGTTTAAATTGATCATTCTTTTTAAAATGGATTCATATCTCAAATGTGCGATGTCACATGGCGTTATTGTAATCCTGATCTACTTTTACAATTTTAGTAATTTAGCGACAGGCGTTATCACGACCTGACTTCTATGGCGATTTCATTTACAAACTTAAAACAAATATGAAAATGGGTTATGACCCTAATACTTTGCAACGCAAGGCATGTTTAATGGTTGACCTATTTACAGTTCGCAATTATGCTTTTCTCTTTGTTTGTGCGATGACCGGACAGATGGTTAACTCTATGATGGCACATACTTAATTCCTGAGAGGACGGTAACGTTTGATTTGTGTCAGCAATTTTGTCTTTTTTTACACTGTCCTGTTTTAATGGGATGACAGTAGGGTAAGTGTGAGGTTTGGTGCACCCTAGAACCGGTTTAAACCCACAGTGGCCTACTTTGCCACTGACCGTTCAAAGGTGGTAGCCCTATTGTCAACCCTTTTGTATTTGTGTTTGTGATGTCGTTTGGAGTTATTATTGCTTTTGCCTTCTTGTTGTCTGTTTGCGTGTTTGTTTCTGTGTTTTGTTGTTGACTGTCCTCCTTGAATGCTACTTTCCCTGTTCTATCTTTTTATATTTCTTTTGACGTGCCATATATGGTTTATTCCATTTTGCTCTGGCTTTTGCCAAGTCATTGCGTACTTGCTTTCTGGGCCTTTATATGTGTATATTCATATATACTTGATCATCTTTGTGTTTTACTAATATTGCATAGTAATGCTGCCTAGTTTGCTAGAGGATATTGCATGGCACAGATTTCTAAATTTGCACTTTATCTTTACGCTTCTTTTCTTGATTTAGATCTCTCGATTGAAAATGGTGAAATAATTAGCTAAATCTATGACAAGAGAGATGATTTTAAGTTTGACAATGGGAATTATCCCCACTTGGATGGGGATGTTCCCGAGCAACTTCTTATGGGGTGTATGTGTCTCAACTTATTCGTTTTTCAAGAGCTTGTACTCGAGTTTAGGACTTTAATATTCGTGATCTTTATATAACTAAAAAGCTACTAAATCAGGGTTACCGTTACCATAATGTTCGTAAAACCTTTGCAAAATTGTAATATCGTAACCATGATATTCTTTCCAAATATAAAAGTAATTTAAGGACTCTTCTGCAATAAGGACTATCACAACCCGACTTCTATGGTGCTGTGATTTATAAACGTCGTAAGATTCTTGGTCATGATCACTTTCATACTATCTTTGTTAAACTTGTTAAAAAGTTTATCAAAAGAGATTATGACCCTATCATTTTGCAACGTACTGCATGCTTGGCGGAGGACCCTTTTACAGTTCGCCACTATGCTTTCCTCTTTAATTGTATGATGATCTGACAGGCTGTGTACCCTATGATGACGCCTACCTAAAGCCCATTGGGAGGGTGGCGTTTGATGTTTGTCTATGATCTTTCTTGCCGTGCCCTTAATGGTTTATTCTCTTGTTGCTCAGGCTTCTGCCAAGTCTCTGAGTACCTTCATTGTGGCTTTCTAGGCTATTGTTTTTTTGTATTATATTTACACGTGCATATTTGTGTTTTACTTATATTGCCTATTGATGCTGCCTTGTTGATTAGAGATTATATCATGGCGGGGAATTCTTTATTTACACTGTCCCGTTTTAATGGGAAGCCAGTAGGGTAAGTGTGAGGTTTGTATGAACTTGACCTTGTTAAATGTGTTTGCATGTGTTACTGAGACTTGAACAAGTAGAGATATGGTCGCTATACTTTGAAATTATTATTATACCTCACGTTTACACTGCTGAATCAAATGCCTATACCCTGTCTTGAAACATGTTACACTGTTTCCCAATTATGACGCTGAGCGTTCAACATTTATTACTGTTTTATTATTGGGACTTCCTAAACAGATATATAGTTTGTGTCCTTGCTCAAAACGCTATGCTCACATGAAAACCGTCCAGCGCATTTTAAAATATTGTTGAAGTTAAATCGGTCATAAAACGCTTTGCTTTTACCAAACGACAATTGAAAATTATGGCGAATATATTCGCAGAAATATCAGAAAGCAATTTGGATAGCCTTGATTACACTATATATCAACACACATGTTTTATTTAAGCGATGTGTGTTTTAGTTGTTTTAACATTATTGGATGCCAGATTGCTACGCTTTCTCTTCA